>ML387758.1:914-37854 GCA_005239525.1 Nicotiana knightiana | reverse complement strand
TGACACGTCAAACTAAAAACGAGTATACGTACGCGTGACTCGTATTGAGGTAATTATTTAGATAATCGAATAATAAGAAACGTTAAAAAATACAAATATATATAGACTCTAAAAATGAGTAACTAAACAATTTAAGCCAAGTTTAATCATTAAGCGACCGTGCTAGAACCACGAAATTCGGGAATGCCTAACACCTTCTCCCGGGTTAACAGAATTCCTTACCCGGATTTCTGGATCGCAGACAATTTAAACAGAGTCAAAATTCCTCAATTTGGGATTTAAACCGGTGACTTGGGACACCAAATAAACTATTCCAAGTGGCGACTCTAATAAAAATAAAATATTCCCATTTCGAATAATGTCACTTTAAGTGGAAAAACTCCCCTACCCCCTTCGGGGCGTGTAATAGAGGAGGTGTGACATTATGAACATAAAAAGTGTATTTTTATCATTAAAGCACATAAAATGTAAGGCATATAATGTGTTAAACCATGAATTCTAGCCACATATCACACAACCTCACTCACTTGCACACAAACACTCACACCCGCACAACACAAACAAAAACAAAGAAGAAAAAAAGAGTAAGGCAAGACCGGATTTTGAAGCAAGATCAAGGATTGATCAAACGAAACCAAGTGCAACTATATTTCAGAGATCATTTTCTTCTACTTGTTTTCTACATCTGGTATGTACTTTCTCCCCTTTCCATTTTTGTTACTTTTGTTTTGTGTTGTTTTTGTTCATTCTTTATTTCTTTTTGTTTTTGTCTTTTGTTGACCCTTAAGTGCTTAATTGAAGATAAAACTGTTGGGTAGGGGGTCTGTGAGCATGATGTATGTTGTAAATTCTTGTTAGGAGTAGGTTTGAATTGTGGGAAAGATGACTTTTTGCGGCCCGCATAAACGGTTTGCGGCCAGCAAAGTCACCCCAAATGTAACCCTAGGTGACCTTGTGTAGTGCAATAATGCGGAGGCTTTTGCGATCGCAAAACTGTTATGCGGCTCGCAAAGCCACTGCAAACCTGGTCAGTAGATGGGTTTGTCTAAGGGACATTATGCGGCATGTTTGCGATCGCAAACCCTGCTTTGCGGTGGGTTTTGCGATCGTATATTTTTGGTCCAACTAAGGTACACAGTTTTATGATAGATATGCGATCGCATAACCCATCGCATATTTTCTGAGTATTGTAATTATGCGACGGGTTTGCGGTCTGTATAGTGGTTATTCAACGCAAAACCCATCGCATCTTATGTTTCTTTTTAAAAAAAATTAGTCTTATGCTTGCTATGTTGCGCCCATCGCTCACACACTATTTCTTTGCAGAGATGGCACCAAAGAAGGCTATAGCTACGCGATCCTCTTCCGCTCGTGGACAGAAAAGGGCCATTGTTGGCCAACATGCACAACAAGCAAAACGTCTGCGGCCGGAAACCTCCCGCACTCGTCCCAGTCTGATGTGGAGGAGGCACAACTAAATACCTTGTCATCAGTAGACTTGCAAGCTGAAGCAAGAAGGAAAAAGAGGAGGATATACAACTCCGGTTTGGGGTCACAGGCTCCATGAGTCTGTACAAAGTAGGGCTTGAAAAGCAAAAGATCCTCGACGAAAAGCAATTGAGTCTGAACGGTTTGCAGGAACACTATCCTCACATCCTAGAGAACATCAAGGAGAGCAGTGGGAATTCTTCACGGAGGTCCCTGATGAGTATAACGAGACAATTTTGCGGGAATTTTATGCTTCATATGGGGCCTCCAGGACCGCTGAGCACAAGAGAAACAAGGTCTTTAGTGACACAGTTCTGGTTCGAGGAAAGCAGGTGGTATGTGATAAGGGCACCATCAATGACTTGTACTTTGAGGACTGGAGACCAGGCACAACTGAGTATGAGGCCAAAGTAGCAAATAATGATAACGAGCATGCTTAGATAGCATCTATGATAGCAAAGGAAACCCCAGCCTGGATTGACCCTAACCAGAAGATTTACAAAGAGGATCTCACACAGGAGGGTCGCTACTGGCTCAGCTTTGTCACTTCACTCCTGATATCGTCCAAAAATGAAACAGATGTCAACATTGAGAAAGCACTTCTAATTGCGTGCATCATGACGGGTATCAAAATTGATGTGGGTGAGAATAGTTTTCAAGAGTTGGGGGTCAGGACGAACCAGAAATCCACGCCACTTCCATTCCCCTTCTTGATCACAGCTCTCTGTAATGCTATGGGAGTGCCTCCATTGCCACACCATGACAAGACGGTGAAAGCGCTTAAGGATATCGATATCATGTATATTAGTGATGCAGTGTCAAAGGAAGCTGCTGCTCCTACAGAGATTCAGATCCCCCTCTCAGCAGAAACAAACATTCCATAATCCCAAATACCTGCCTCTCTTCCGGCCACAGTGGCATCCACATGCAATCCACAGCCCACTCCACAGGCCACCATTGCACAGCCCCTGGTCGCACTGCCAGCTCTTTCTAAGCTAGGTCAGCACACAAATGCTAAGGTAGACCGGCTGACGAAGGAGCTCCCAACCATTATTCGGCAGGCATTGCTTCCCGTCCAATCCTCAGTGACGACGCTTCAACAGCAACATCAATCTTATGAGGATCGCCTAAAGCAAATTGAGGTGCGGTTGGAGAGAGTTGAACGTGGTGAGGTTGGAGGCATACCTAGGATCCATACAGATGTAGATGCACTGAAGGGTGAGCTCTAAAAGATACAGAACCTGGAGTTTGACGTATCCTCCCTCCTGCCAAATAAAGGAGAGCAAGGAGTTGGCACATCCATTCCTGGACTAGACTTTGATTTCACCACACTGATGACAGCTCCCGAGCCGCAGATTGTTGGGTCCTCCCAGACTCCATCTCCCCTAGAACCCACTGACATTCCCTCTGAGGCAGATTTCGAACATATTGAATAGTCCGAAGAAGGGGAGATAGATGATAAGGATACAGATGAAGATGCACTGTCAGAGGAGAATGAGGGTCCTCAAGACAAGGTTAAGCAAGTTGTCGTGACTATAGCTGCACAGGAGAGAGAAGAAGCATATGTATAGAAGGCAATTGCACACTCGCTAGCGGACATGGTCGCCAAAGCCCATCCATCGACCACTCAGCTATCATCGGGGGAGGCTAGCAGCTCCCAAGCCCCCGCTCCATCATCAGGGCAGTTGGAGATACTTACTCCATCTGTGGAGGTCACTCCTCAGGCTGAGATCCCATCAGCCACAGCTTCAGCATCAGTGGGTGACCCCACCGCAGTCCAACATGCTTCAGACTCCCACAGCTCTTAGTGCACCACAAGGGAGTCCCTTAACTCTGTTTTAGATTTCTTACGCATTGGGGACAATGCATGCTCTTCAATTGGGGGTGGGAGATAGCCATTTTTGTGATCTTTGTGTACGTAGTTGTATATATAATTGCATGCATAACTTCCTTAGTAGTTAGTAGTGAATTCCCCTTGGTTTTTCTTCGTCGGGTTCTTTTCCAGGGGTGTAATAGTAGAACCAGGACAGTAATATGAACCGTTTTGACCTATTTGGTGTGATTGTATAGTTTCAAGCATGTATATTGGTAAATGAATTATACCCTTGCGTTGTTGATATATATATATAAAAAAAAAATTATGGTTAGTCATTTTTGTGAACTTGAGGCTCGCTCTTTGACTTTATGTTTACTCAGAATTGTACTTATCATATGAGGAAATCTTTGAGTTGCATAATGTTCACTTGAGGGCTAAAACCATGTTGAGTCAAACAGTTCATCTGTCATGTGTGTTAGTATTTGTGTAAATAATTCTTGTGTTTAATTCTATCATCTAGAACTTGCCCGGTTGGTCTTTCAATGCCCGGTTGGTCTTTCAATAATTACGTTTGGTTGGAGAGATGACCTTAGGCCTTCTTTGTGTTATTCGAATAACCCCTTTAGCCTTTCAAGCTAACCATTGCATAGACATTATCACTAGTCACCCCATTTGAGCCTTTAACCTTTTCTTTGGTTACCTCATTACAAATATTTCCCTTTTTGTAAAATAATTCCCTCTTTTGAACTCGTCCCTCCTTGAACATTAAGAATGAGACTAAAAGCTTAAGTTGGGGGTGTGGTGTCAAGTTGGAGGTTGGTAAGGTTGTATATTGAGTGTAGGATCATAGACCTGAAAGTGCTCATGTGAAATTATTCAAGCTCAACAAGAAAATACAAAAAAATAGTGGTATAAAAAAAAGTATATAGATGTGGAGTCTTGAAGAAAGTAGAGAGGTATTCAAGGTGGTTCTATGTCGATAACTAGAAGGGTATGAGGTTTGAAAAGAAATAAAGTGCAAAAAGAGAGACAAATGTGAGTAGTGCTCAAGGAGGGTATAGTCACTTGTATCCCAAATTCTTATCCAACCCTTCCCAAAACCTACATTACAAGCTTAAAAAGTCCTTTTGGGATCTCCAATCGAATGTTTTTGAATAGGCAGCGAATTAAAATAAGGGCAAGCTTATGGCATGATATGTTGTAACACTTGAAATTCCTTGTGAGAGTGAGTGTCTTTGTAAATCTGTCCCCTGTGTTGTCTCTGTAAATATGGTGATTTTGGGGACCTTCTTTCTTGTAAGGGTACATGAACTGCAAGGTTTAGCAAAAATTAAGTTCTTGAAGTTGAATGCAAGTGCACTTAGCTGAGAGCAATATTTTGTCAAATTGGTCGAGGCTCAAAGTTCACAGGTTGATTAGCTTCTTTGTAAATAATAATGGTTGTCCAGGAAGGGTAAATAAATGACAGCACATGCTTGTGAACTGACAATTAAAACCATCCAAGAGCACTACTATTTCAGGTCGTCAGTCAGAGTCTAAGATAGGATAATGTTGTTTTAGTTTCTTGAGGACAAGCAAGAGTTTAAGTTGGGGGTGTTGATGTGCCGTAGAATTTTGGCACATTTAATACCAATTACTTAGGTTTTAGCTTGTTATAAATGCATTTGCTTGTTAATTCTTATGAAGTTTTGATATTTTGCAGTACATGAGGATTGAGGACCCGAAAACATGGAAATGAAGTCAAAAAAGCCGAAAAAGAGAAAAAAGAAGACAAGTTGCGGGCCGCATAGTTCAAATACGGACCGCAGAACTCACATGCGGAGCGCAAACCATGAGGGGCAGCCGCAGAGTAGAACAGTTCAAATGGAAAAATCAAATGTAAATTATGGGGTCGATTATGCGACCGCATAACAATTTTGCGGGCCGCATAACAGACCGCGGACTTCCAGAAGAGTCAGAGCCTCACAAGTTTGTGATGGAAAATACGATCGTATAACAGATATGCGAACCACATAACTACTATGTGATCGACATCTGGAACTGGACTCGGGAGATCTGCAATGGAATTGAAGGATATGCGGACCGCATACCTGTTTTGCGACAGATATGTAGTTAATTTGTCTGTAGAGGTATTCTTGTCCAATTTTGGCCCCAATTTTTAGCCCACTATAAATAGATTTATTAGGGTTTTGTGGGGCATCTTGTCTGAAAAAGAAGCTACAATACAAGGCATTAAATAGTCCATCTTTTGGAAGCTTTAGAGTGAAGAATCTTGCACTTTTGTAAGCATGATGACATTGAATATTGTTATTTTTTTGTATTTTAACATGTGTGGCTAGTTTTAAATACTAAGGTTGTGGACCCTAAACGGGTGTAAGG
The DNA here is from genome assembly GCA_005239525.1 of Nicotiana knightiana. Classification (NCBI taxonomy): domain Eukaryota; kingdom Viridiplantae; phylum Streptophyta; class Magnoliopsida; order Solanales; family Solanaceae; genus Nicotiana; species Nicotiana knightiana. Next base: position 32,171 of record ML387758.1, on the reverse strand, counting down.
TCAATAGGTGTTTATCATTGAATATATATATATAATGGTTGGTTGGTATATATTTATTTCTCATTCTTCATTTATTGTTGGTGGTTGCAAATATTAACAAGTATTATTTTACTCTTTCTTTACTTGGAAAAGGTGGGTTAGGGTTTGGTAGAAGTAACTATCAAAAACTCAAGGCGTTAAATCTTGTTTAATAGAATCGCTTAGGGATACGTTGATTTTATTTGGCACTAATTGATTGTTCTTAATTGCAATTATTTTATATTTGGAAAAATTATAAAGAGGAAATACTACCCAACTATTGAAAAATATTGGATAGTCATTTAGAGATCATTTTCATATCAAGGACCTTCCATTAGAAATATATCATATTAACACCGATAGCATTACATTTCATTGAAGGGGACACAACCTTGGTTTAGTTAATTAAATTATTTACAACTATGTAGAATCATACTTGTTGCTACTTCACTCAATTACAACGCTCTTTTTCTTTAGCTAACGGAATAGAATTACGATTTAAGTTAAGCTTCACACTATTCACGTAATCTTTCACGCCTATTCTCTGTGGGATTCGACCCCAACCCAGTTGGATTATTATGTTTGAAATCGACCGCTTTACACTATTTATTTAAGTGTAATTTGAGCGTATCAATTTATGCCATGATTTGGCTTGATATAGTGCTTGGGCTGAAGGAGCCCCTCTAGAGTCTATACACACCCCTAGTGAGCGCAGGTACCTACTGAGTGCAAGTGTCGAGTGACCGGGAGGCATGAGTGATGGTGAGGTATGCCCGAGGGGCTGTTACGAGTGATTGTGAGGTATGCCTGAGGGGCAGTTTACGAGTGACTATGAGTCTTGCCCGAGGGGCTGTATAAGAGTGATGTTTTGCCCGAGGGGTTGTTTATGATTCCATCATTTTTCACTCGACTTTTGCATTGAGCCTCTGTTGAAACTGTTGGAAAATATCTTTAAATGATTTTCATCGGAACTGGTTTTCTAAACGAGATGATTTGACTCAGATACTAATTTGAAAGCATGTTGTGCTTTACAGAGATTTCATATTGTGAACTTTATGTGTTTTACTGCTTGTCACTACTGCTCAGTCTTTATTTATGGTTGTTACTTACTGAGTTGGTGTACTCACGTTACTCCCTGCACATTGTGTGCAGATTTAGGTGTTTTCTAGACACGGTTGAGTCTGTTGGTTATTTCTGACGCAGATTCTTGGAGTTAGCAAGGTAGCTGCATGGAGGTCGTAGCCCTGCTTTCCTCCTCCTTTATCTTCCCTTATTTGTACTTTATTAATCCCAGACTATGTTAGTCTTGATGTTTAAGGCATTTGTAGTAGTTGCTCATGACTAGTGACACCCCGATGTCGGGCTTGTTTTTCTTCTGCACTTTTATTTTTGATTTGAACTCCTTATTTAAGGTTTTATATTGAACAACTTTAATATTTTTTTTAATAATTCACATATTGGTTATTTTGGTAATTATGTCGGCTTGCCTAGTACAACGATAGGATCCATCACGACAGGGTTAGTTTTTGGGTCGTGACATAACTGTAGGGGTTCAGTTTGAGGATGAGTCGAGTAAACGAATTTCTGGATACAAGTTGTATTATACTCTATGGGAAAACATGAATCATTGAATTATTGAGTTATTATTCGTAAAGGATGTAGTGTGGGTGGAGTAGGAATTTGCTCGGTTGCTTAGGAGTGTGGGTTACTCCCTTAGGTGTTGGTGTGCTAATGGGGCACAGTTCGTTCGATCCATTGGTTCAGTTATATTGAGATTTTAGTAGAGTGGATGACTCTCGAGAATGGTTCTAAGGGATTCAATATTTGAATGTAGTAATTTGGACTTTTCAAGATTTGTATATAGATAGAAACTGAGAATTACATTGGGCGGTGTCGAGACTTGTGACATTTTTATATCATTGGGGTTGCATTTCAGTATCAAGAAGGTGAAGGAAACAGTTTTAGGTTCACATAAGGTCTCTTTAGAGTGGGTGTCTCAGTTGTGGTGCTTCGGGGTGCTTAAGTGGGAAGTCAACGGCTTATGGTTTTATACTAGGGTCTCTTGGGTGTGGCGAATTTTGGTTAAGGATCATGGTGTTATAGAAAGGAGAAGTATCAATTTGAAGGCAATTTGGAAGGAATTGGAGAAATAGGACAACTTGGTAGTAGGGTGGATCAACACAGTAATGGGTATGATCGGTTCTTTGAGTACTTATGGTGTGGCTATTCTCTACAGGTGTTTCGTGGCAATGCTCTTGGGTTTTTGGTGACCTGCGTGGCTTGGGTTGAGTTTGAGGGATTCGGTTCTGATAGCTTAGTTATGTGAAAATGAGTTTCGAAGAGTTCTCAATGATTTCTACTGAGGATCGAGGAGTATGTTTCCTACCGGTGTGAGGATTATGTTGTGTATTGAGATTTTCTCCAGGATGGAATCAATTGGAAGGTTTTTGACTGATCAGATATATATTATGCTTGTCACTTAGAGTTGATTATAAGATTCTTGTACTCTTCACAGAATGGCATAGTAGATGCAGTATGTTGTGTGGGATCGAGATGGCATGTGGAAGGTCATAGTTCAGTTTTGAAGGGAATTTCGTCGGCATCATGGGCGGTTTCAGATGACTAGGTAAATGATATTACTATTTGGTATAACTTGATGAGAGTATAGATCTCAGAAGAGTTAGTGTCTTTTTATGTATGGATACTTCACTAATACTGCGACACTTTCTTCGAAGATCGATTTTTGATATTCGAATTCTGATATGTGGCATAGAAGAATTTTAGGAGTATTCCTTGTGGGACGATCGTGTATGAGAGATGTGTTAGACCTTTTGGCGGTGGAGTTGGTATCCAATATGGTGATTCGTGTGTTCTGTGGATTTGGAGACTGGGAGGTCTCAGGAGCGTGTTGTTCCATGGTTGTGGATTGTGAAGTCATGGTCGAAGCTATCCAGATGATAGTATGTGTTATGATTTGGACATTGTGGTCTTTCAGAGTCTTATTTATACATTTGTGGGCGTCCGGAGTTGGTTTGGGGGTTCCATTAGTATTCCCCATTAGGATGTGTAATCTACACAGAGTTGGATTGGTTGTCTCCATAATGTTATTGTTAAGGGATGTGCTATTCGGTTGTTGCTAAACTTATTCGTGTTCTGAAATTTCCTACGAGATACTCTACTATGCTACGAGGGGTTGTAATTCGTTGATTTTTGGCACGCACAGTGCGGTTCTATGGTGGTCTTGTAGGGAATTTGAGTAATTGAGTAATTGGGTATTGCATGATTGAGGGTGTATTGGTTATGTTCTTTCGAGTTTTGTGTGGCATTGTGTTATTTGATTCCCTGTGGTTAAGGTAATGCACTCTGGGTACTTGATGTCGAATTCCGCGTGGCTTTTGATTTTGAGCAGGGTGGCTCGAGGTATATGATATGGACCAACGTTTAGATGGAGTCGCACATTGCGGGAGAGTTATGTTGAGGTATGAACCTTTGTGTTAGAGACGAATGATGGTTCTACAGTGTGTGATGGGTTCTTACCATTGAATGGTTGTGGTACCCGTTGAGCTTGCGGGACGATTCTCTTGATTGAGTCACTTTCGCTATTGAGTACATTGGATTGTTGCTTATTGATGCATGTATTGCACGATTTGTGGCTCTAGGTAGTATTGGTGTTGTGTATCGGTAGAGTAGTTTGTATTCGATAAGATGATGTCGTCGAATCTAGGATGGGTTCTATCGGATTTGATTGCGGTATATTTAGAAGAATAATATCGGATGTCGGCTTAGGAATTGGCTATAATTATTGTTGAAGGAGAGGGAGCTCCACAGCTTGTTGATTTGATAAATGGTTATGAGTTTCTGTGTGTTCTTTCATTTCAGCAATGTACGAAGGTTCTAAAATGAGGTTTTGTTTGATATGAGGTTTATTACCGGAGTTGGGTTGTTTTGGGCAGCTACTGTTATTGGAGATTTTGCTATGAGTATTTTGAGTTATGCAGTATATCACGTGATTACATCTTGGGTTATGGATATGTCTTGATATAGCTTGTTTAGACTCATACAGTATGTTGATGCGAGATCCTGATCTTATAGAAAATTCCATATGTTGGAAATTGGATTCTAAGGCTGATGGGCTAGGTTGAATTAAGAAATTTCAGTTCTGTTGTGTTATCAGACCAATATAGGATAGGGTGACGTGGGATCACCCCCGGGTATGTGCATGGTAAGGTTATACGGCATTTTGATAGTTTTAAGAACAAATCTTGGCACGTTCGAGGATGAACGTATGTTTAAGTGGGTGAGGATATAACGACCTGACCAGTCATTTTGAGAATTTTCGTTCGCTTCGGAATCGATGTGAAAGAATGAATTTCATTGTTGAACCTTTAAGTTGAAAGAGTTGACTAAGTTTGACTTTTTATGAATTTGACCTTGGAAAAAAGTTTTTATGGTTCCGCTAGGCCCGGAAAGTGATTTCGGACTCGGGCGTATGCCTGGATTTGCATCTGGACGTTTCCAGAAGGTTTCGGCTCGGGTTGGCAAAAATTAGAAATTTGAAGGTTTGAAAAATTCATAAGTTTGACCGGAAGTTGAATTTGAGGATATCGGATTCAGATTGTGCTTCTGGGAATTGGAATATGTGTACAAAATTTGATTTCATTCCAGGATGATTTGATATATTTCGATGCGTGTTTTGGAAATTTAAAGTTCAACGTTCATAGATTTTGATTTGAGGTGTGATTCGTCGTTTTAATATTTTTATGTGTGTTTTGAAGCCTCAAGTAGGTTCGTGTTATGTTATGTGACTTGTTGGTATCTTTGGACGGGGTCCCGAGGGGCTTGAGCGTATTTCGGATTGATTTTGGATCATTTTCTTCAATGTTTCTATTGATGGTTCTAGTGTGACCGCACCTGCAGTTGGTTTGCGCAGGTGCAATGGCCGCAGAAGCGAAGAAGGGGTCGCAGGAAAGGAAATAGTGCTGGGTGAGGAAGACCACAGAAGCGGAGATTTGGGCGAATATGCGGATGCATAGGTGCGAGGTGAGGGAGTGCAGGAGCGAGATATTTCGCAGTTGCGGATGGTGGCTCGCACATGCGATGTCGCAAAAGCGGGTATGTTGTCTGTAGGTGTGAAGGTCGAGTCCTCAGTTGATTCCGTACAAGCGGGGGTTATGTCGCAGAAGCAGCTAATGTGTCGCAGGTGCGGAAGTGCTGGGCAGAGGATATAAAGTCGAAGGTTTTGGTCTCTCTTCATATTTTGAGATGTGGGACTCGGATTGAGGAGATCTTTGGAGCAAATTTCATCACAAGGATTGGGGTAAATGTTCTCTACTCTTCTTTTGTTATATTTCACGAATCTATCTTCATTTTTGGCAATTGGTTGATGAATTTTAAAGAGAAATTGGGGGTTTCGGCCTAAAGTTTCATAATACAAATTTTTGAGTTTTGAACTCGATTTGGAGTCGCAATTGAGTGAAAGTAGTATGGTTGGATTCGTAATTGAATGGGTTGTCGGATTTTGTGAGTTTTGTCGGGTTTCGAGGTGCGGGCTCGGGCTGTGCTTTTTGGACAATTTCGGGCTTTGATTCAAGATTTGACCTTTTATGATCGGGATTGGTTCCTTTAGCATTGTTTGATGTATTTGATTTTTTGTTGGTTAGTTTCGAGTCGTTCGGAGGTTAGAACGCGCGGGATGGAATCCTTGGAGCATCGCTTGGCTTGTTCGGCATTGGTATTGGCTCGTTGGAGGTAAGTAACTCTTCTAAACTTAGTGTTGAGGGTATGAAACCCTGTAATACGTGTTATGTGATTGATGATGAGGTGACGCATATGCTATGTGACGGGCATGTGGCTGTGCATCCTATGAATTGTGACTCCGTTGTTTCAATGGCATTGTATAGTGGCCCTAGTTTGTTGATATATGTGTTTTCATTATGTGATAAAGTAATTGAGTTGTTAATCATGTTAAATGTCATGTTTAGGCATTATGCTGATATTGCTAGGACCCATAGTGGTCGTTTCTTGCTGTCATATTATAAGTAGGGATTTTGACCGCTTATTTGCTCTCTTTTACTTGCGTTTTAGCTCAAAAATACTTAAAGGTATTCCCAAGAACTAATGAAATGTGCTTTCTTGCAGGAATATTCAGAAACGAGCCAAAGAAGTGAAAATCAACTCAAAAAGAAGTCAAAATTGAACAAGGACCAACACAATTCAAAAAGGCGTACAGTGCGGACCGCACAATAATGTGTGTGGCCGCAAACAATGAAAAAGCACTGTTAGATTTCCTTCAGAGAATGCGGACCGCACAATTATTGTGAGGCCGCAGAGGAGGAAATTTAGAGAGTTGATTTTAGGCAATATGAGGATATGCGGACTGCACTATTATTGTGTGGCCGCAAGAGCAAAAGTGAGGCCACACTCACAAATGTGCAGTCCGCATAAGAAGGTCCAAGTCCCAGCCAAATTCAAGTGTGCGACCGCACTCAGAAATGTGTGGTCCGCACAATTTATGAAGTGCGGCATTATCCCACTTTTATGAGACCACAGAAAGCTCAGTTGACCAGTCAAGATCAAAGTGCGGGCCACACACAGAATTGTGCGGCCGCACAATCTTCACAGGGGCATTTTTGTCAGATATTTTCAGCTTAGTATAAATAGAACATTTTGTCATTTTAGGTCATGTTTAATCAATAAGGAGAACCTGAGCCGTTATTCGTTACTGTATTGAGTAATATTGTACTAGATTAGCTTCTAAACATTAGATTTACTTAATCAATTATTATGCATTCTATCTTAATTTCTTCTTTTATTTCTTCATTTTCTATGAGTAGCTAAACCCTAAGCTAGGGTTGTGACCCAACCCTAGTATGGGTACTTAATGGGTTATTTATTTAGGGCTTATTTATGATTGGGTATATAGTATTCAGCCTTGTTCTTTCTTGAATTCTAGAATTAATGGTTGCAAACATTGATTCATGCCTATTTGGCTTAGTCTTTACTTGAGAAAGAGAGACTAAGTCTAGGAAAACTTGGCTAACTAGAAATTGGGGTGAACTCAAGAAATTGATAGCCCCAATTAAAGAGTCGAACCTAGAGATAGTAAGACCCGACTAGAGCATTTATCACTTGCTTTGTGAAACACCCATTTCGACTTGAGAAAGCCAAATTGGGCAAAGTCACTCAAACTACCGAGAGGTATAGAGTGAGTAATTGACTGTGATTTCTATATTATATCCCAATCAACCAAACATTTGTTAAAGCTTTAAATTCGTTAGGTAACCAACTAGGCGAAAGTCGCAACCCTAGACCTTTTATCATTTGAAAAACAACCAAAACCAAAAATATTGTCTCCTAGTTTATAATTGTCAATCAATAGCTCAAACTAGAAGTAGAAACAACAAAGGAGAATGTGGAAGAGTAATCTAGGGCATATCATACATTCACACTAAGTATATACCTAATCCATATCCTAACTCCCTGAGGATTCGACCCCGACTTACATTGGATTTTATTATTTCTTCGACCGCCTCACTATATATATTTATGGTGTGAGTTTGGGCGGGGTTTCGAGCCTTCCTCTTCACCTACTCCTCCGAAACCTATTGATGTCGATGATGATGATGTACCGGATGACGGTAGAGGGGGAGACACTCAAGTGGGTGGTCTTGAGAGGACAAAGAAGAGGGAAATACGGGAAGATATATTTGTCAGCCTGTCAGCATTTAATAGATTTTGGGAGTTGTGGCCTATGAGGTCGCTCACACTTGAGCGACGATTCTTGATGAAGGATTTGGATGTTCATAATACGAATGTCCTTAGACAGTTCCAGGAGCGCAAGGGATGGAAGTGGTTCACTTATCCGGTCTTGGATGCAAATGAGCACTTGGTCAGGGAGTTCTACGTAAATGTAGCTCACATCAAGAAGGGGAAAAAAGTGACGAAAGTGAGAAATTTAAAAGTCTGTTTCGATGGCATCTCTTTGAATGCTTATGTGGGTTTTGAGCAAGTGGAGGCAGTCCAGTACATAGAGAAGTTAGCTCTGGGGTGAAGCAGCTTGCCCTTGGCTAGCTGAGATTTTAGCTGCCCGAGGAACACCACCACCATAGATCACAGGAGGAGTTCCTATCCTCTGGGCCACCCTCAATTTCGAAGCTAAAGGGTGGCAATCCTTTGTGTGTAGAAGCATTGATCCGATCTTGAATGAGAACATCCTCCCACTTCCCCGAGCAGTTTTGGTAGCTTATATTATGGCGGGGTACCCGATCAATATGGGTGCCATCATGTCAACCAAAATCACATTGGCGGTCAAAAAAAGTGAAAAGTCCTACCCCTATCCGAACACCCTCACAGAGTACTTCAATGATGCAAAGGTGGATCTAAGGCCATATGACACAAAGATAAAATCTAAGAGGCCTTTTTCATGGTATCACTTGCAGTGTGCGGACAACCCAATGTTCAAGGGTAAGGACACTACCACCGTTGATCAGTCTGATGAGCCATCAGTGGTAGATTCAGAGGTTTTTCCTGAGCCATCTACAGCTCCCATGCCTTCCACAGCAGCCGGACCTTCCACCGAGACAGCCATCATGCCATCACCTTCATCCTCTAGGCCACCAAGTTCAGTTCCAGTGCCAGCCTATCCACTTATCCTCTCACTGCGTTGTGAGTCTCCCAGACTTTGGCGAGCCTCAAAAATTGGATGCAGACAACCATTTCTAAGTTGTCTGACATATACGGTACTGTTGCAGCGTAGTCCTCTACTCCAGCAGTGTCACAGGTACCTCCGTCAGTGGAGAAAACATTGAAGAAGATTCTGGACAACTAGAAGACTATCATGGACACTCTAGTATCTCAGGAGGGTGCCATTGAGGAGTTGGCCAATCAAGTGAAGAAGATGAGAAAGTCCCAGGTTTCGAAGAAAGCAGTGGAGAGTTTGAGACATGAGGTGAAGAAGTTAGCAGCAGCAGGTGATTTACCCTTTGATCTACTGATAGAGACAGGTCCATCAGCACCGGCTGAGCCAGCAGCACCATCAGCAGAGGCATCAGCTGGCCAGTCTGAAGAGCCATATCACACTGCCCCCACTGCTGAGGAGATGTTTCAGCTGCTCACCAACCCTATTGTCCCTTAGCCCGAAGATAATGACATACAGCTAGAGGAGACCGAGGGCGATGATGTTGCCAGTCACCCCGAGACCACATAGGGAGTTTTCTTTACTCTCTACCCTCTTATGTTTTGATTTTGCTACGCATTGAGGACAATGTTTATTCTTTTTCTGGGGGGTGGTCTATTTTGGTAATTTTGATGATTTGGATGACTGTTGATGACATTTGATTACGTTTGGTCCTGTAATAACTTTAATACTCTTTTTCTTTTTCTTTTTATTTTATCTTTATTTTCTTCCTCATTATGTATATAATCATCCCTCTTGTATATATTCATTTTCTTTACCTTCAGTACTTTATTTCATAGCTTCTTCATTTTGCTTTCTTAATAGAATAGCTTCTTAGTTACTTTATGAGCTTCTTTTTGATTTGTTAGCTTCTTTTTATGTTTTAGTGAATAATAAGCCTTTGGTTTTCTTAAGGCAACAGTTCTTTCCAAAGGTGGGTCTTGTGTGAACCGGGTGTCTCTTCCCAACAATTGATGGCGTGACAACCATCTTAAGGGATTGAGTCAGTTTTTGATGTTTAGGTAGAAACAAGTAGTGTTAATTAATAGATAAGGGTCGAACATGCTTCATGTGGTACCAACACACTTAACTATGCGCTTATGATTAAAAATAAATTTTTGTAAATAAATAACTCTAGTTAGTACCTTGTGACTCTTGTGTTGACTTAGGCAATCATCGGGTGGTTTAGTTGAACCATTAGCGATTTTCAATCTTGAAGGCGTTTGTTGTGGGCCCTCGACTACTTTCTCTTTAACAATCCAGGTGTGTGAGAGGTGAGGTATTTTGTTACAAGTCTAAGTACCTCGTGTGAATGGTATAGAACTTGCCTCAAACGTGTTTCTAGCAGAAATTCTAAGTTAGCTTGGCTTGAGAAGTGATTGTAGGCTCTCCTTGGCCCGTTTTGAAACCTTCCATGGCCCACCAATGATATCATCCTTAGTAAACCCTTTTGAGCCTAATGCCTTTTTATTCGATAACCACATTAAAAGCATTTAACCGTTTTCTAGTTACTCTATCTTGGCACCTGACATTTCTTTAGCACTCGTGTGATTCAAATGGCAAAAACATAAGTTTGGGGGAGATACGAGGAGTTTAAATATGGTTTCAAAGCACAAAAAAATAAAAGAAATGAATAAGAGGAAAAGGCAAGGAAAAAGAAAGTGAATAATGTGAAAGGATTGAAAAGATGCAAAAGAAAGCAAAAGTGCAAAGCATACAGAAAGCAAAGAAGGAGATTGTGAATAGCATGACAAAGAAAGAGTGATGTCAAGTGTCTCTAATCCCCCTAAGGGAAAAGAAAATGACTCTAAGAGTCGAAAAAGTATGAGAAAACAAGAGAATATGAAGTGCTAAAGGAAAGATGAACCAATTCCACTTTGATACTTCCCTCTTTATTTCAAAAGCCTTCATTACATGCCAAAAAAGCCCTACGTGGTTTCAAGCCGAGCGAGCTTACATTAGTGGTGATGTACATGAGGGGCAAGCATATGGTACTTAGATTCGGGCTTGTGACATTCTTTTGAGAGTGATGAGCGAGTTTTTCTCGAGTCATTGTTTTTGAATTCTTCATTCTTGAGTGAGATGAGCTCCTGGAAAGTATAGGAGGAGTTTGGGATCCACACTGACTTTCATGAAAGTGCGAGCTTCCTTGATGAACAAAGTCAACCCTTGATGCTCAAGTGTCACATTAGAGCCATTTGTGCTTCAACATTCAAATCATATGCTTGTTAATGATTCATGAGAGTGTTGGTAATTGTTGGTCCCAATTGATTTGTGTTAAACCCAACTTAGGCCAGCTGAAATATCTCTTTTTCTAGTGGAGGTGGGAATTGACTTAACTTCTTGAGGACAATCAAAAGCTTAAGTTTGGGGGAGTTGATAAGTAGGGATTTTGACCACTTATTTTCTCTCTTTTACTTGCGTTTTAGCTCAAAATGCTTAAAGGTATTCCCGAGAACTAATGAAATGTGCTTTCTTGCAGGAATATTGGGAAATGAGCCAAAGAAGTGAAAATCAACTAAAAATGAGTCAAAATTGGAAAAGGACCAAAACAATGCAAAAAGGCCTACAGTGCGGACCGCACAATACTGTGTGCGGCCACAAACAATGAAAGAGCACTGTTAGATTTTCTTCAGAGAATGTGGACCGCACAATTATTGTACGGCCGCAGAGGAGGAGATTCAGAGATTTGATTCTAGGCAATCAGAGGATATGCGGACCACCCAATTATTGTGCGGCCGCAAGAGCCAAAGTGCGGCCGCACTCACAAATGTGCGGTCCGCAGAAGAAGCTTTCTGCGTCCACCCTCAGAAATGTGTGGTCCGCACAATTAGATGAAATGCGGATGCATCCCACTTTTATGTGACCGCCGAAAGCTCTGTTGACTAGTCAAGATCAAAGTGTGGACCGCACATAGAAATGTGCGGCCGCACAACCTCCGTAGGGGTATTTTTATCAGATATTTTTGACTTAGTATAAATAGAATTTTTTATCATTTTTAGGTCAAGTTGTATCAATAAGGAGCACCTGAGCCGTTATTCTTTACTGTATTGAGTAATATTGTACTAGATTAGCTTCTAAACATTAGATTTTCTTTCCTTAATCAATTATTATGCATTCTATATTAATTTCTTCTTTTATTTCTTCATTTTCTATGAGTAGCTAAACCCTTAGCTAGGGTTGTGACCCAACCCTAGTATGTGTACTTAATGAGTAATTGATTTAGGTCTTATTTATGATTGGGTATATGATATTTAGCCTTGTTCTTCCATGAATTATAGAATTAATGGTTACAAACGTTGATTCATGCCTATTTGGCTTAGTCTCTACTTGAGAAAGAAAGACTAAGTATAGGAAAACTTGGCTAACTAGGAATTGGGGTGAACTCAAGAAATTGATATCCCCAATTAAAGAGTCGAACCTAGAGATGATAAGACCCGACTAGAGCATTTATCACTTGCTTGGTGAAATACCCATTTGGAGATGAGAAAGCCAAATTGGGCAATGCCACTCAAACTACCGAGTGGTATTGAGTGAGTAACTGAGTGTGATTGTTATATTGTATCCCGATCAATCAAACATGCCCTAAATCTCTAAATCCGTTAGGTAACAAACTAGGCGGAAGTCGCAACCCTATACCTTTTATCATTTGAAAAACAACCAAAATAAAAAATGTTGTCTCCTAGTTTATAATTGCAATCAATAGCTCAAAGTAGAAGTAGAAACAAAAAACAATAATGTGGAAGAGTAATCGAGTACATATCATACATTCACACTAAGTATACACCTAATCCAAATACTAACTCCCTGAGGTTTCGACCCCGAATTGCGTTGGATTTTTATTATTGATTCGACCACCTCATTATATATATTTGTTGTGTGAGTTTTGGCGAGATCATCATTTCACTGATTTCATTGATATTTCATGCTCAGTCATATTCATGCATTCATATCATATCTCAGTTTCAGTTGTTGTTTATTGATTCATCATATCATTATTGTCGGGTTAGTTTCATGACATTGTGAGCCCGTGAGTGAGACTGGAGAGCTGAGTGAGGCTGAGAGAATGATTATGAGTGAAAGTTATGGGATCGGGCTACATGATAGCGCTTATATTGATTTATGCCTGGATCTAGCTTATGATAGCGCTTTGGCTGTAGGAGCCCCTCCGGAGTCTGTACACACTCCCAGTAAGTGCGGTTGATTATATTGAGGGATGGATCTTCCCTGGACATGGATCTTGTCCGAAGAATTTATATACCTGGATATGGATCTTTTCCATGGGGTCGGATTAGCTTTCCTCGGTACTGAGTAACTGATGGTCGGTGATGTATATATTCCTGGATGGATCTTCCCTGGGTCGTATGGGCCATATACAGTACCTAGTGGTTGAGCATGATGAGTGAAAAGTGTGAAACAATGAGATTGAGTATTCTGAGAGTGTGGAGTATATGATTCATCTCCTAGATACATGAAATTTGCATGCACACATGACATACATGCATAGAGATGCATTTTTCCTCATGTTATACGGTATCACGTCATTCATAACTTATGTGGGCATAGAGAGATATTTTATACTTTTTATTTGGAAAGAAAATGAAATATTTTTATTTATTTTGGGAAGGATATTTGGAAAATTACAGTTTTCAAACGCACTCGTACTTTTGGCATTTTCGCTAAGAGATTTGGGATTTTTTAATGAGATACTTGAAAGATCATTTTTTGGAACTGTGAACGAGCTGAACATTTTTTACTTCAGAGATACCTATTTTATACTTGTATTATGTTGTTATGAACTGTTAGTGAGATATTGGTATTGAACCCGAACTAATGTTAACTCGTCACTGCTTTCAACCTAAGGTTAGGGTTATTACTTACTGAGTACATTGGGTCGGTTGTACACATACACACTTCTGTACCTTGCATGCAGATGTTGGCTGCTGATATTGCTGTGTTCGATAGGAGCTGGATTGAAGATTTACCTGCGTCCCGATTGTGGCTACCCCTTGTTCGTGGTAGCTTTACGTCTATAAAGCTCTGTTTATGTACTTTTCAAACAGATTATGTATTTATTTTATTTTCGCTTTGTAAACTCTATTCTTAGAAGCTCATGATTTGTACTGTCAGTCCTTGAGAAATGTATAAAATTCAGTAAATTACTTTCGTTTAATTGTCTTGTTAATATTATTGAAATTGGATAATTTATTAGTTGGCTTACCTAGCGGATAGGGTTAGGTGCCATCACGACTAGTGAATTTGGGGTCATGAAAATTATTATTTCAGTAAATTTTTGACTTACCTAGTCCCTAAGACTAGGTGCTATCACGACATTCTACGAAAGGAGATTTTGGTCGTGACATTAAGCAAAACTATATTGTGAAGTAGGAAAACAATTGCGAGTTAAAGCTTGACACGGTTTCAAATAAAGGAGTTTTATGTATATGATTTTTGACATTTATGTTCAGCTTTTGACCTAATTAGATCAAGTTTTATGATATTTTATATAAAATAAAATTGATACCAAATATTAGGTGAATCAAAAAAACATTTGAGACCATTGAAACATTTAACTCATGTCCAAACTTCTCAAGAGGTCAAATGAGAAATAAAGCCTCTACAAAGTTTAAACCCAAGTGCAACTACGAATAGACCATGCCTCCAACCATACAATCCCCAACCGGGCTGAGAATTTGTATGGTGGAATTTGTATGTTTATCTCCTATGTAGCAGTAGCACCAGAGGCGGCTCAACCCTAAAGCTACTAAAGCAATGATTTTAGGCGCCCAAAAAAATAAGGCCCAAAAATTAATCAATTATATATATAATAATGTATTTATTTGTAGTGGAATTTTTTTTTGCTATCATAGGTTGTCAATTTTTATCAACCAAGACTTCCATATTTTCAATGTTTATACAATGTACTATTTTAAATTATGTGATGTGTCATTAAGGTTGAAAATGGAAGGCGATTATATTTGTAGCTACCTCCTATCTTAATTTTGTCTCATGCATTTGAACTTAAATCATGTTTATAGCTTCGGTGTTGTAAGATGTTTTTCAATTCAATATTTTGAATGTCTTTTTAAATATGTTCAAACTCAAGCTAACTAGACTATTCAACGATTAGATCAGAAAATATGTTACTTGTAGCATGTTTCCTCCTAAAAGCTTGACCAAACACCTCAATTCTTAAAAATATATTTTTTGGGGGAAAAAAATATTTTTGCCATCGGAGAAGCTTGGTCAAACAAGCTATTAACCTTGAATATATTTTGAAGCATAATGATATATGAAATTGATGATTTTACCAATTTTTGGAATTAAAAGTGAGATGAAAATTGTACAATTAAAAGATGATAATCTAATTTTTTTTTAAATGATTCTATTGCTTATAGATTAATTTTAATATTTTCTCTAAATGTATTGTCATTTGGAAAAAAAATTAAATTAAACCAATAATATATAAATTAAGATTAACAATGTTTCATGAGAACTACACATACTGGCCATATTGTTAAGTGAAAAAAATTAATTATCCAAATATAATTAACTTTCTTGTATTTTAGAAAGCTAGAAAAATAAATATCAAATGAAATATATAAAAATTTTAGGGCCTCTTTTAACTTTTGACTTTAGGCCACATATTAGATTGAGCGGCCGCTGTATAGCACTTGTAAAATAGTTGGGTCAGTATAAAAAGCCAAGTTACTTTCTTGTTCTTGTGATTCTACGTATTCTATAAGAACAGTAGACTACATTTAGTGCAAGTTGCTAAAGTTATGAATAGAGAGCAAATAAGTGCAATGGTTTGTCATATTCTTTTCAGCAAATTATTTTAACTGTAGATTCTATAAAGTATATTATTTAGTCAATTCAAGTAATTCAAATAGTAATAAGTTAATTTAAAAGAATGTCTATTGATATCCTAATAAAGGCATAAAAATTGGGTTATTTTACGCAGATTGAGTTAGGACTCATTGTCAATTTATTTTGACGCAAGCCATCTTAGCTCGGGTATATATTTTGGACGGGTATTTATTGATCTAGCACTTTTTAATCCGGTCAAATTCAGCACAATCCTCTGATTTGTCACCCCTATACCTGGTAAACTTGCAATTAATTGGATGGGTATTTTTTTCTTTAAGTGAAAGAATTTATGACCACACAAATATAATGATACGTTTCTAAGATAACAAGTTTCAAAAACTACCAAAATATTGTGATATCTTTTAAATACAAGTTTCAAATAACAAGGCTAGAATTTGTTTTAAAGTTATTCAATCTTAAAAGAAGTGAAAAAAATTCTTCCACAAAGGGTGTTTAGTATTGATACCTCTAAAACATATTATTTAACCTATATATATATATAGTGTAATTTTTCAATGAAGGGTGATCACATATAATTTGCCTTATTTTAAAAGTCTTTCTTTCGTTTTTTTTTTAAATTTCATGTTCAATTAAATAAATTCAAATAAATTGAAATGGAAGGAATTGTAGGTTTAAGATGGAAAAGTAAGCAATGGGAAGTTTAATAAAGATTGAAATGAAAATGGATGGTAATTACTTCTGACTGTCAAAATAGATACATTTTGGTAAGACTACAAAAGTCTTCATATGCTTCACCATTTCCAGAACACATTAGAACCGCACTTGTATTTGTCCTTGCCCTCGCACTCCAAGGCCAAGTCATCACTTATAAATGGCACTTTCTGAATTTAGTAAAATACAAATATTAGCATATCATTATCAAAACATAAACTACACAAAGGTAAAACAGAAGATTATACCAAATCAAATGCTGATTAATCCAAATTTTATATTTCGAGTATTATACATGAGTTGTGTAAATATTCAGTGTAATTCTCATCCTCTTTAAATGGAATTCCATTTTTATATTAATTTTTCGAATTAATCTTTTTATTAGGAGTAAGAAGGTACAAACCTTTTGTTTGGCAAGGTCTTGGCAGCCGGTGAAGTTTTCAGGGAACTTGCATGTGCCAAACTGAACTGTGTATGCTCTCGCGAAGTTTGCTCCACTTGTGGCCAACCTCTTCTTGTCATTCAATTCCTAAATTGGCAAATTGAAAAGGCTTGTAATTTATGAATAGTATATTCTATATTTTAGTAACAACTTAAAAAAATAAAAAGAAACATAAATGATCTCAATTTTCACTTGAAATTTAGAAGAATTAACCAAATAACCGTCCGCGTAATCTCTTAACCAAAAAATAGTCGGCAGATATATAATACTCCTTTCGTTTCAATTTATGTGAACGTATCTTTTTTTAGTCAGTCCAAAAAGAATGACATCTTTCCATATTTAGAAATATTTTACCTTTATGCATATATTTATAGTCACACAAAATATATGTGTCACATTCTACACCACAAATTTTGAAAGACATTCTCTTTTTCCTTAAACTCTTTGAGCAGATAAATAGGTTCACATAAATTGAAAGGATGGAGTATATATAAAATCTACGTATAATGTGTGTATAATTATTAATTAATATATGCTCTACGTATACCACTAGAAAAAGTAAATAATGAATTTGGCCGGTTATTTGTATAATAATCCCCGAAATATATTGTAACAGCCCAACGCATTAGTGAAATAGTCCGCTTAGGGCGTAGACCCACATGGCTTTAAAACGTGTCACTAGAGTTTGAGACTTGTTTTTTGTCGATATAGGATTTGCCTAGAGTGTCCCATATATAATAGTTTGATTGGATATGAATTTTAAGAAAGAAAGAAAAACTTTAGAGCTTGTGATTAATTTACCATAC
The DNA here is from genome assembly GCA_005239525.1 of Nicotiana knightiana. Classification (NCBI taxonomy): domain Eukaryota; kingdom Viridiplantae; phylum Streptophyta; class Magnoliopsida; order Solanales; family Solanaceae; genus Nicotiana; species Nicotiana knightiana. Next base: position 14,689 of record ML387758.1, on the reverse strand, counting down.
CTTAGAAATTTCTTTGGCTAAAAAAGCATACCGCTAAAGGTAAAACAAAAATTAAAAAAAAAAACTACAATGAAACGGACTTAGCCGAGGGTCTATCGAAACAGTCTCTCTAGTAAGGTCGGCCTACACATTACCCTCCTCGAACTCTACTTGTCGAATTATACTGAGTTTATTGTTGTCGTTAATGAAAAGGACTAGTAATTAGACATATTTACATACCTTGTTGGCTTTGCTTTTCTCAAGATAATCGTCGATAACGCCAGCGTTGGCTGAGGAGTTGGCGGAAGCAGCGGTGAAAAGGGCAGCAGCTAAGCCAAGAAGCGCGATTCTTCTTCCAGCAGATTGGTCCTTTTTGGCTTCTGAATCCAACACCTTTGACTGTTGAGCCTTAATAACTGGCCATTTTTGAACTGATTGGGAAGCAAGAGAGGCATGTTTTGAGGTGAGTTCAGATGCACCAATGCCTGACACTGCATAACTGCATGCCAATACACTAGAGTTCATTGCTGCCATTTCTTGATATATTACAATCTTGGATCCGAGAATAATTATAAAAACACTTTTTAAGTGTAGTTTGTTTCCAGATGGATTTTGTTATAAATTATGATCAGTTGGCTCTATGGATAGTGTGTAATGGTCAGTGTAATTTAAGGTTGTGGTAGGAGTGTGGATAAGGTGAGATTGCCTCACTCCCTATTGGACAATAATTTGCCTCCTTATTGCTTCCTTGTGTTTATATCTGCGTGGTGAGCATGAGTAGTCTGGACAAACAGGACCCACGCACCCCCGATATCCGAATATGTGTTTGGGATTGTTCTTCAATTTCCTCATTTGCTGGTTGTGGTCAGTGTGGGCTCGCCTCGGGGCGTGGCACTTGCAACACGCTCTAGGGCACATATATGCTGCTTAGTTCTATGACACTTAAGATTCCAGCGCCCGACTATGCGTCCTAAACACGCCTAATTCCCTATGTTTGGGGTTCGCCTGACAATTCTAACGCAAATCATTTGTTGAATTTCCTAATTAGCATCGTTAACCCTTATTCTTTAACAATTTAATGGTAAAAGTTCTATTTATCTATCGAAATATGAAGATTGAGCGTACGGCTCAAATAATGAGTCATAGTATTGCGAATTTATATCTTCACTTCCTATTGATCGTGTCTGTTTGACCAAAAAGTTTTAATCTTTTTTGTTAAACTAATTAAATAAGAAGATAGAGAGTAAATCCTAGTCAAAAATAATTAATTCTAGATTTGAGATAAAAGATAGGAATGAACAAGCGTAGTTGAACATAAAAATCATTTATAGTCACGATTGGATTCCATAATGTAAGAAAAAGATGGTGACTTGAACAACATCAAAGGATAACGAAAGGTAAATAAAGGAAACGATTCACCCAATCTTGACCAAAAATTTAATCCCCGTTCATTTGATAAAGTGGAATGATAGACGAATGCAAGAATCTTAAGACTTTTCTCCCTTTTTGCGAAGAGCCTAAGGTGATAGACCATCTTCCCTCTAAAAGAGATGTGTGTGTGTTTTCTAGAATCAGCCCCCCTTTCGTTACCCTCTCTCCTGCTATTTATACAAAACACTTCTCTTACCCGGTGGTCCTTAACCGGAGTACCTAAGTTCTTAGAATATCATGTAGAATAGTCCTCTAAAATATCTAAGTGTTGGACTAGCCGTTTGGCCGATCCGAGTGCTCGACCTCGACTGCTGAACCATTCGCCGGTATATTGCTTCTTGTATGTGACTTCGGCCTGATTGAATCCTGGTCGTTTTTCCTTAAGTAGAATTCTTTTGATCAGATTTTGACCCATACAGTTAGTCCATCCGCCTGTCGGGTTCGTCTTTGGGCGAGCTCGATGGGCAAACCTCGCCAGTTTGCATTTTGAGAAATCTGAGCATCTTGGTCGAGGAGCGAGCCTTTTGTGGCGAGGTAACAACGCGATGCTTCGAGAGCCATACCTCACCGTTACGTCGGTTTGAAACGACACCATTTCATCATGCGTCATTATGGTGCATGCTCCCTATACGTTACGTCGTTCCTGTGCCTCTTCTGTTTCAGAATTAATGCGGCAACGTTTGGTTTTCCTGCTCAGGGTGCCTGTATTCTTATAAATAGAGAAAGGACTTCTCGTTTGGGTTACTCCATTTCCCAATTGTTTGAAAAAGACCCCAAGCTTTCTCTTCTCTTTCTTCAGATTTTTGCATCTTCATTTCTCTTCTTTTAACGTTTCCTGCCATTGACCCCTTCTCCTTTGCACTCCTCATCAACGTAACCAGAGAGGAAATGGATAGTGCATCTTCTAAACTTGTTAGAGCTGCTGATCCTGTTGTGTCAGAAATAGATATGCCATCTCATGAACAAGGGTGTAACGAACCGGTCGCTCGTTTTGAGAGTTAGCGCCTCGATCCCCTAATAATTGCTTCTCCCGTGTCTATTTCTGCTTCTGGAACTTGTCGGAACGCTGAGTGGTGAAATGTGGAGAGTTTTTGGACACATAGTCCTTATATGTGAGTTTAAGCTTTAGAAATCGGACCATAGTTGGAACTATGGGAAAACGGATCTGGAATGGGATTTCGTCGACTCTATTAGCTCCGTTGGGTGATTTCGGGGTTAGGAGCATGTTCGGAATGTGTTTTCGAGGTCTGTAGTAGAGTTAAGCTTGAATTGGCGAAAGTTAGTATTTTCAGCTATTTCGGCCGATAGGTAAAATTTTGATATCGGGCTCGGAATGGAATTTCGGAAGTGACAGCAGGTTTGTGGGGTCATTTATGACCTGTTTGTAAAATTTGAGGTCATTCGGATGAGTTTTGACGTGTTTCGGCATCGGATGTAGATTTTGGAAAAATTCATAAGTTCTTAGGCTTGAATCTATGCATAAATGATGATTTTGATGTTATGAGAGGTTTTTTGAAGGCTCGACTAAGTTCGAATGAGGTATTAGGATTGGTTGAGGTCCAGGGGGCCTCGGGTGTGGTTCGAGTGCTCAAACGGACAAATTTGGCCTTAAGCTTATTGCTGGTTTTCTGGTTTTACAGCAGCAGTCCTTTGTTCGTCTAGATTGCGTGAGTTCATCTACGATCGCATAGGGTAAGCTGAGGCAGGCAAGAAATTGTTATATGTGATCGCACAAGTTGTTTCGCGATCGCAGTGTTTGGGAAGACAAGTCTTCGCGTTCGCATGGCCCATGTCGAGATCGCATAGAATACCTTAGGCAGCGGAAATTTTGGGTATTGTACTACGCGGTCGCGTGAAGCCAACCACGATCGCGTAGCTTTGAGTAGATAAGGTCCGCGATCGCGAGCTGTACGCTGCGTTCGCGTAGAGGAATTTTAGGCGCGTGTTGGAATACCCTTCTCGATCGCGACTGGAAGTACGCGATTGCATAGAACAAATAACTAGGCAGAACATTTAAAGACCCAAATTCGAGGGTTAGAACTATTTTCACATTTTTGAACTTGAGATCTCGGGAAGTGCGCTTTTTGGATAATTTTCCACCTGGGCAACTTGGGTAAGTGATTCTATCCGATTTAGACTAATTTTCATGATTATACTCTTAAATCTACCCTTTAAATTCAAATTTTTGGTGAAAAGATTGGAGAAAATTGGATAAACTTCCTAGGCCGAATTCTTGAGTTTTGATTGGGATTTTGACATCCGATTTGAGTAATTCTTATATGGTTAGACTCGTGAGTGAATGAGTATCCGAAATTTATAATTTTCACCCGATTTCGTGACGTGGGCCCGGGGGACTTTTTGGGCAAATTTCCTAATTTCGCGTATTAGCTTCGAACTAATTAGCTATTTTGATTCCTTAAAGTGATATTTACATTATGCGATCGAATTGATTAGATTTGGGCCACCCGAAGTCGGATACTCGTGGCAAGAGCGTGGTTTTGAGTTGAATAGCGTAATCGAGGTAAGTGGCTTGCCTAACTTTGTGTTGGAGACTTTCCCTTTAGGTTGTTTTGATATTGTTTTGTTATATGGGTGTCGTGTACGTGAGGTGAAGAGTGCGTACACATGCCATTGTTGCTAAAACCCAATTTTTCCTCCATGGCATACATCATTTTTATTCCTATTTCACTGTTTTGTGTACTAACTGTGTAGTCTAGATAAGGAAGGAGCATGTCTACCTGTCTTACTTTAATTTCTCCTAATTGTCACTATGTGCACCATGTTTAGGTAGTTTTATCCGTACTCTTGCCTGCGATTTTTCTTGAATTGTTAAAATAAACTGTATCCGGTATTTATTCGCATTGCATATTTAAATTGGGACTACGAACGAGATTCTAGGAGTTTTCCCCCTGTACTGCATTGCATATTTAAATTGGGACTACGGACGAGATTCCAGGAGCTTTCCCCCTGTACTGCATTGCATATTTAAATTGGGACTACGGACGAGATTCCAGGAGCTTTCCCCCTGTACTGTATTGCATATTTAAATTTGTACTACGGATGAGGTTTTGGGAGCTTTCCCCTTGTACTGCATTACATATTTAAATTGGGACTACGGACGAGATTTTGGGAGCTTTCCCCCTGTACTGCATTTCATATTTGTTGTTGTGAGATAATTTGTGCTGAGCCGAGGGCTCCCTGTTGCTATTTTTCCTTTAGCTCATTATTTCTACTGTTGTGCCTTAGCTTATTAGATCTCTCTGTCAAAGTTTAAACTGTTTTTACTATAAACCTCCAGTAGAGCCTTAACCTGACCTCGTCACTACTTGACTGGGGTTAGGCTATGCACTTACTAGGTACCAATTGTCGAGTACTCATGCCCTTTCTTGCGCATGTTTTTCATAAGCAGATCCAGGTACCAGCACAAAGTATCGTGGCTAGGAATCGTTATATCAGCTACCAGGAGATCGCGAGGTAATTCTGCCGCGTCCGCAGAATCCTACGAGTCCCCTTCTACTATAGTATAGGCATAGAGGAGTTATGTATTTTTCCACTATTTCATTGTAGAGAGCTACATTTAGTATAGAGCTTGTGACTGTCTTGACATTCCGGGTTTTGGGAGGTGAAATTGTACATGCTGAGCAGCTATGTTATATCTACTTAAGTTCTTTTCTGTCTTTATTTTTATTGTTTCTATTATTTTTCGCAAATTTAGGCTTACCTAGTCGTAGAGACTAGGTGCCATCACGATACATTTCGGAGAGCAAATCGGGTCCTGACAAATGGATAGCCATTGTAGAAGATGAGAATTTTCCTACTATGTACGAGATAATTCCACGTTCGGGGAAGGCCCGGTCTGATTTCAAGAACCCTCCTAATTACGATCCCTAGCCCATCATTTCTGAAATGGATGATGCGGTGCTAGTTGCGTATAAGGTTAAATGGAGGATTCCCGACCATGTTGAACTCAATCCCGTTGGTGATGACGTCGTGCACATACATCGCTTAGGGTATTGTGCATTTTATGCGTACCCATATATCATTGGTTACACACTTCCCCTTCCCTCCTTGGCGGTGGACTTCTACCGTTATTATGAAGTGTGCCCAGCTCAGCTCTCCCCCTATATTTACAGGCTTTTCCTTATGCTCATCAAGTACGCGAAGGTGGCCGACCACGGGATTTCCCTCTGGAATCTGCTTCACCTCTTCGTACCAAGTTTTCACAGGGGTACGATGATACACCTCCGTCATCGTGGGACCAAGGGGTTGGTGGTGAATATGGATGACAAAACTAATCGCCGCTTTTGTGCTCTTCGTGAATCTAGAGCATATGGTGTTGAATCCTAGCAGGTTTCCCGAGCAATGGAGCTATGCTCGTAGTGTTTCTCCCTGATGACCGTTAGTTATTCCTTTTGGATTTTTGCCTCGTTTTTCGTTCCTCTATACATGAGTTTTGGATATAATTGTACACAAAGTGGCCCCGAAAGCTTATACGTTGTGCTTATTGCAGGATTGAACCAGAAATGAAGACACTCAATCTAAAATATGCTCAAAACAATAGTGAATCCGGCACAAGGATCAAAGACAATAAAAGATGATCAAGCAAAAGGTCACGGCCACTGTCCAAATTTCGCGGACCACGCTGGCATGATCCAGAGAGGTTGGGAAAGGCAAGCTTCCACCGCGGCCGCGGTCTTCATTTCACGGTCCACGGTGGCATGATCCAGAGAGGCTGCAAGCAAGGCAAGCTTCCACCGCGGCCGCGGTCCTCATTTCACGGTCCGCGGTGGCATGATCCAGAGAGGCTGCAGACAAGGCAAGCTTCCACCGCGGCCGCGGTCCTCATTTCACGGTCCGCGGTGGCATGATCCAGAGAGGCTGCAGACAAGGCAAGCTTCCACCGCGGCCGCGGTCCTCATTTCACGGTCCGCGGTGGCATGATCCAGAGAGGCTGCAGACAAGGCAAGCTTCCACCGCGGCCGCGGTCCTCATTTCACGGTCCGCGGTGGCATGATCCAGAGAGGGTGCAGACAAGGCAAACTTCCACCACGGCCGCGGTCCTCATTTCGCGGTCCGCGGTGGCTCACTACTAGCTCACCGCGGTCCGCGGTCCGCAGTCAGCAGCCCAGTTATTTTCGCGGACCGCGGTCGTGTTTTCGCGGTCCGCGGTGGCCCCGCAGGGGCATTTTTGTCCAAAAATTTGGCAGACTATAAATAGACTATTTTGTAATTTCCTTACACATCTTGTAATTTCTGAAGTAGAGAGAACGTGAATATTTTAGGGTTTTCATCTTTCTAGCTTTGTTTTTATATTTTTAACATTAAAACTTCAATTTCACTGTTAGGAATCGATTAATGGGTTCTTCTTCTTCTCTATCATTGTTTTCATCTTTGATTATGAGTAGCTAGACCCATTAGCTAGGGTTGTGGCTCAACCCTAGTGTGGGTATGTAATGGGTGTTGGCTATTTAGGCTAATTTAGGGTTTCTATTTCCATAATTAGTGGTTGCAAACACTAATTAGCCTTTTCATGACTTGGGTCTCTCTTGAGAAAGAAGACTTGAGTCTAGAAATTATCCTAATAGGAAATTAGGGCGTTATCAAGAGATTGGTAGTCCCAATCAATTGGGTTAAATCCAAAAATGGTAAAACCCTACTTGAGCCCTAATTAAAGGGTTAAACCTCGAGATAGCAATACCCTACCTAAGCCTTAATTGCTTGATTAATTGATACCCAATTGGCCTCGAGAGGGCAATTAGGGCAAAATCACTCAAACTACCGAGAGGTATAGAGTGGGCACCTTCATGCATTGGTTATAGATGTATCCCTAACCAATTCCTCGACCTTAGAATTAAAACCCGTTGTGTATCCACCTAGGCAAAGGTCACGACCCTAGTGCCTTTATCAATATCAGAAAACAACAACAAAACAACTTAGTCGTTAATTAGCTTACAAACAATAGAGTACACTTAGCATAGTTCAATACCAACAAATGTTTAGAAGTGCAATTAGAAACACTCGACCCTTTTAGATCACTTAGACACTCACCCCCATTATAGACTCCCTGCGGATTCGATCCCGACCATTCGGGTAAAAGCTACACGATCCTTGCCTTCCTACTTATATAGTCGTGTGGGTGAGGCGTGATCACATTTTGGCGCCGTTGTCGGGGAGTCTAACGGTGTGACTATCTTTGTGACTAGAAGCGTAGTGTGTTTTTCTTTCCTTCTATTTTTAACTTCCTTGTTTTGTTTACTTAGATACAATGGTTGATCCGCTAGGAAATGTGATTCCAGCGGAGGAGGTTTATGACAACCAAGAAAAGGAAATTAATCAACTTCCTCCACAAAGAAGGTACCGACAGGCCAATATACAGGATGATATCCCAGACCCTCCCCCACCTCCAGCTCCTAAAGCTGCCCCTCGGGTCCTTCCAAATGAGGGGTACGCTAGTGCCATAGTTCCGCCAAGGATTCGAGCGGGGAACTTCCAAATCACGAATGTGATGCTCACTCTCATGGAGAAAAAAGGATACTTCACCGGAGCCGCGCACCAGAATGCCTATAAGCATCTCAAAGGCTTTGTTGATACCTGTTGAGGGAGTAACCAAACTAATGTGTCGGAGGATGCATTACGGTTACGGTTGTTCCCATTCTCACTTCGGGGAAAGGCATTGGATTGGCTTGAGCTTCTCCCAAACCATTCTATATCCACTTGGGACGAGCTCGCGGATAAATTTATTGCAAAGTTCTTTTCCCCAAGCCACATGGCGGCCCTTCGAGATGAGATTTTTGCATTCAAACAACATCCAAACGAGCCACTACATGAAATATGGGAACTCTATAGAACCATGGTCAAGGAGTGTCCAAATAATGACATGACCGAGGCTATGGTACAACAAACCTTCTACCGGGGAATCAACATGGTAAATCAATGTGTGGTCAACCAATTGGCCGGTGGTAATTTTATGAACTTGGCGTACCCGGAGGCATGTGAGATTCTTGATGAAATGGCCGACATATCTTCGACTTGGCAAAGTAGAGCAAATGTGCCTCAAGGGGAAACCAGTGTGAATAGTCTCCACAAGGAACTCCAAGAACAAGGGCAAGTAATTGCCGAGCTCACAAAAACCATGAACCAACTTGCTAAAGCCCAACTCCAACAATTGCAAGGGCCGAAGCAAGTGAATGCTATGGAAGGAGTGCATATGCAAGGAAACCAAAGGAGACCCTGGGGGAATGTTAGGCAAAATCGTGGTGATCAAGGTGATCAAGGGCCGAGTGGTCATGACCAAGATGAAGATTATGATAACCAAGATGAGTATGTTATGTATGCAAACAACTACCAAGGGCAGGGTAATATTCAAAGCTGGGGGAACACCAATAATCGTAAATGGAACAACTATAATGACCGACAGTGGGGGAACAACAACGAGGGGAATTGGAATGGAAGAAATAACAACAACAATTGGGGAGGCGACGGTAGTCGGGGGTCGGGTTTTCAAAGTTCCCCGATGTACCAACAACAAAGCAACCCTCCTCCATATCAATCTCATGGACAAAGTTCTTCAAGCTCGGATATGGGTCGGATAGAAAACATGTTCAAACAGATGATGGAGAGAAATGCAGAATCTGATGCCCAGATATCCTCTCACACTACTTCAATCCGAAATCTTGAAGTACAAATGGGCCAGATTTCATATGCCTTAAACACATGCCCGAAGGGTGCAGTACCGAGTGATACGGTAGTGAACCCCAAGGGTGGGAACAATAACAACACCGGTCACGCCATGGAGGTGACTACTCGGAGTGGAAAAGGTGGTGAAGCAAGTAATTCGGGGCCAAAGAAGGTTGTTGTCGATGATGAAGTAGTACCCCAAGATGAGTTACAAGTTGTTGTGGAACAAGCAATGGATGAGCCAATTAAAGGTGAGGTAAGAATTGACATTCATGACAATGGGGAAGATTTGGATAAAAATGTGAACCCGTCTAGGGAGCACATAATTGACATGGTGGAACCGGTGGCCCCCAAGGCACCATTGCCTAGGCCACCTCCTCCCTATCCTTAGATATTGGCAAAACAGAAGCAAGAGACCCAGTATAAAAAGTTCTTTGATATGATGAAGATACTTACCATAAATGTTCCATTGGTAGAGGCCTTGGAGAAAATGCCAGGATACGCTAAGTTCATGAGGGACTTAGTGACTAAAAAGCGGTCCATGGAGTGTGAGACCATTAATATGACTCACCAAGTGAGTGCTATTGTTCACTCCATGGCACCGAAACTTGAAGATCCGGGTGCCTTCATTATTCCTTGCACGATTGGGAGTGCAGAATTTGCAAAAGCCCTATGTGATCTTGGGGCAAGTATAAATTTGATGTCATATTCTGTGTTCAAGACTTTGGGTCTCGGACAACCTAGGCCGACCTCTATGCGCTTGCAAATGGCGGATAGATCGATGAAGAGGCCCCTAGGTATTATTTATGATGTCTTAGTGAGAGTGGACAAGTTCATACTGTCGGCAGATTTGTTATCCTCGATTGTGAGGTTGATTTTGAGGTACCTATTATCTTGGGGAGGCCTTTCCTTGCCACCGGGAAATCCTTCGTCGACGTTGAAGCTGGGGAACTTACATTCAGAGTAGGTGATGAAAAAGTGGTCTTCCATGTATGCAAATCTATGAAGCAGCTCAACAGCACTGAAGTTTGCTCTTTTATGGACCTCGCGTCTGAGGTTATTATTGACGATGCCAGTGCTATGATCCATGTGGATGACCCTGTGGAGTTGGACTTGTTGAATCACGAGGACTCAGTGGTAGATGGTGTTCTTGAGAGCACCCATGCCCTTCAAGGCATGGGGTCTTATTCTTATGCTCCCAGAAAATTGTCCTTGGACTTAGAGAACAGGAAGACCCCACCAACAAAGCCATCCATTGAAGAACCTCCGAATCTGGAGTTGAATCCACTTCCTTCCCACCTTAGGTATGAATACCTTGGTCCCTCTTATACTTTACCAGTTATTCTTTCCTCTTGCCTAACCCAAATGTAGGTTGACTCAACTTTAAAAGTGCTAAGGAGGAGAAAGAAAGCAATCGGTTGGACCTTGGCGGATATTCAGGGTACTAGACCCACCTTTTACATGCATAAGATCATATTGGAAGATGGAGAGAAACCCTCCGTGGAACATCAAATAAGACTCAATGAAGCTATGCAAGAGGTGGTGAATAAAGAGATTATAAAATGGCTTGACACGGTTGTTATCTATCCAATTTCGATAGCGCTTGGACTTCTCTGGTCCAATGCATTCCGAAAAAGGGTGGAATGACAGTGATGAAAAATGATAAAAATGAGCTCATTCCTATAAGGACGGTTACCGTATGGCGGGTGTGCATGGACTACCGCAAGCTCAACAAAGTAACCTGCAAAGACCATTTTCCTCTACCATTCCTGGATCAAATGTTGGATAGGCTCGCTGGCCTAGCCTTTTATTGTTTCCTCGACGGGTATTCTGGATATAATCAAATTTTGATAGCCCCGAAGGATCAAGAGAAGACTACCTTTACTTGCCCATATGGCACTTTTTCCTTTGGTCGCATGCCATTCGGACTCTGTAATGCCCCGACCACTTTCCAAAGATGTATGATGGCAATCTTCACCGACATGGTGGTGGACTTTCTGGAAGTATTTATGGACGACTTTAGTGTCGTCGGGGATTCTTTCAACGAATGCTTGGGTCATCTTGATAAAGTCCTTGCTTTGTGTGAAGAAACAAATTTGGTCTTGAACTGGGAAAATGCCACTTTATGGTGGAGGAAGGAATCATTTGGTCCATAAGATTTCAAAGAATGGCATTGAGGTTGATAAGGCAAAGATAGAGGTTATTTCAAAGTTGCCACCAGCTAATTCAGTGAGAGGAGTCTGTAGCTTTCTTGGCCATGCCGATTTTTACCGGTGGTTTATCAAAGATTTCTCTAAGGTGGTGAATCCATTATGCAAGCTGCTCGAGAAGGATGCTATATTTAGTTTTTATGAGCATTGTATGCAGGCTTTTGAACTCTTAAAACACAAGCTCACTACCACTCCCATTATCACGGTGCCGGATTGGAGTGCCCATTTGAGCTTATGTGTGATGCAAGCGATGGTGTTGTGGGTGTTGTGCTTGGGAAAAGGGTGAACAAAGTGTTTCATCCAATCTACTATGCCAGCAAGACAATAAATTCTACTCAAATGAACTACACAGTCACAGAGAAGGAGCTTCTAGCTATAGTCTTTTCCATGGAAAAATTTTGCCCTTATTTGATGGGTGCCAAGGTCATAGTTCACACTGACCATGTAGCACTCTGGTACCTCATGATCAAGAAGGATTCCAAGGCAAGGCTTATGAGATGGGTGTTTTTATTACAAAAGTTTGATTTAGAGATTGTGGACCAGAAAGGGAGTGAGAATCAAGTAGCCGATCATTTGTCTCGGTTGGAGGAGCAAGGACGTCCTTGTGACGGACTTGAGATCAATGATAGTTTTTCAGATGAACAACTCCTTTCAATGTCAATTCAAGAGATGCCCTGGTTCGCGGATATTTCTAATTTCCTCGTCACTGGAGTTGTCCCTTGTGAGCTCTATTCTAACCAAAGAAAGAAGCTTCGAAGGGACAACTTAGATTTATATTGGGACGAGCCTTATCTATTCAAGATTTGCACCGATGGGGTGATCCGGCGATGTGTACCAGAAGAAGAGCAACTAGCTATCCTTGAGTCTTGCCACTCCTCACCGTATGGTGGTCATCATGGAGGGGCGAGAACTGCTTCTAAAGTGCTTAGTTGTGGGTTCTTTTGGCCCACTTTGTATAAGGATACTAGTGACCTAGTGAAGAGGTGTGATGAATGCCAAAGAGCAGGGGGAATTTCCAAGAAGGATGATATGCCTTTAAACTCGATTCTTGAGGTAGATATCTTTGATGTTTGGGGCATTGATGCGAGACTAGAATTCATAGTTTAACATGTTATATGCCTTACAGTTTATGCGCATTAATGATAAAAATACACTTTTTATGTGCTTAATGGAGTTTATTTCATGTGTAGGTGAATTGGAGATGGAAACCGAGCTAAATGGATGCAAATACGTCGAAAATATGCTTGAGAGGCGAAGAGGGAACACCCTGGCCTTATCCAGGTGTTTGCCTCCTAAAGCCAGGCTGGCCCTGGCGTTAGGGGGCGTTTGCCTCCTAAAGCCAGGTTGGTCCTGGCGTTAGGGGAGCGTTTGCCTCCTAAAGCCAGGCCTGCCCTGGACTTAAGGGGGCGTTTGGCCCCAAACGCCTGGTTCCCTGGTTCCGGTCAATTCCGAGTTTTGACGAGTTTAAGTGTTTCCTGGGTGGAATAGAAGTCTCCTACACGTTTAGGGTTTGTCCTAAACATATAAATAGACTCCTAAAACACAAGTAAAAGAGGATTGGAAGGCATTCGAGGGGATTCAAAGAGAAGAAACCATTGAAGTGACAAAACATTGATTTCTACATCTTTTATTCATTACTTTGTAGTTCAATTATGCAATTTATTTTGGGTTTGATTCGTATGAACATGTCTAGCTAACTTCTTTAATCTAGGGTTTTGGTAGAACCCGTTGGGGATGAATTTATTGTGATATTAATATATTTTGGTTGATTATTCTCTATTTGTTCAACTACGTTCTTGTTGTAGTTGATTGAAAGGGCCCTCAATTAACTGTTCCTATTTATTATGTATCTACTTGAGAGAGAGTGCATATTTAGGTAGTTGTTTGAACAACATCACTCCCGGAGTATAGACGAAAGTCATAACCGAGGGTTTAGAGGTTGGATTAGAGATAACGATACCTCGGGTGCAATCTAAAGTGAACTGTAATGCAATCTAGCTAGCGTAACTTGAGAGAGTGCGTCTAGTAAATTATCATAATTACTTGAGAGAGATTTATGGTAGATAGAGTGTTCATGATTGATAGAGACGATTAATTAAACTATAAGAAATATCCGAGAAAGAATTCACCAACGGGGGAAACCAAACCTTAGACCTTTATTATCATTATTTACAACACATTGTTAGTAATTGCTAGTTTATTATTATTGTCAGTAGAATTAGTAAAACATCACCAAGTTATATTAAAAAGTCTTGAGAGAATTGATTGAGTAAAAGTTGTGTATGCTGACGAATTAATTGATACGTAAATTCCCTGTGGGATCGACTCTGGCGTAATACCCCGGATTATATTTGCAGCGCCCGCTTAGTCTTCTACAAGACATAGTTGAGCGTGATCAAATTTTGGCGCCATTTCCGAGGAATTAACGGTATTATCAATTGAGTTGGAAGAAATACAAAATTCTAAAATATAGTCAAC
>ML387753.1:34811-54756 GCA_005239525.1 Nicotiana knightiana | reverse complement strand
AGCACGGTAAATCTCGGCTAAGACCATCGGTATAAGTGTGCCATTAGATTTTTTCATCATGAAATCCGCCATTCCCACAAGCCCGATATCTATGCATCCGTCACTTGTTGGGCAAATCAAGGTGCCCAAGAATGCTACCACAAAAGCTAGCCCCCAGCGGGCTTCCCATGTAGCTTGATCTTTGTGAGTTAGACCAGTGTTGTTAGCGTCATAACCTTGGGGATCTCTATAACGTTTGTAAAGAAAATAGAAAGTGCAGAAACCTTCGGACAGGTGTGGGTCTTGGACGTCCCGACTAATGTTCAACAGATCCAAAAACTTATGTGGAGTCACCGCCCTAGGTGCCACTGGGTACCGACTTCTAAGATTGTCATTGAGACCAGCATACCCTGCTATTTCCTCTAGCGTGGGCGTCAATTCAAAGTCTGAAAAGTGGAACACGTTGTGGGCGGGATCCCAAAACGGTACTAGAGCCTCGACGATGTCCAACCTCGGCTTGATTTTTAGAAGACCAGTAAGTCCCCCTAAAGCTTTCATAACAGACTTTCTACTAGCTTCCCCCAAGTCGCTCCACCACATATGGAGTCCTAGAGGGATTTCCTCGACTGCCTTGAAGGGAATGTTTTCAACTGTATTCATCCTGCACATTCATTTTTTGATTAAAACCACAAAAAAATTTGAAAAGTGTTATTTTTGCAAAGGGTTTTGTAATAAAGAAAAATGGACCATCTTTGTGAATACGGCCCTTCAACTTCGGGTAGGAAGTTTTTTAAGGTTGTGTTTGCAAATTCGGTCAAAATTTAAAGACAAACCACAGGCGACCACTTTTGCAAAAACGGTCTTCCGGTGCCCCACTTGGGCAATCAGGCTATAATGGCGTCGCCTAATTTTATTTAGGGATATATCCTTTGATTTTGAAAAATAGAGTTGGACTCGATGAGGGTTGCCTACGTATCCCACACCCGTGAGAATCAAGCAATGCGTAGTTCGGAAAAATCCTGACTGATTAAAATATACACCCACTCATTTTGTTTTGAAATGTTATTTTTCAGAAATTTTGGCAGAGTTTCGGGATAAATACGAGGATTTTCAAAACAGGGTGAATTTTCTATTCTACCTCACTCTTGGTTTTCTGTTCGTTTTTTTTAGCCGGTCAATACACAAGCTGAAACAAATAAATGCATACGTAGCAGGTAAGATGCATCAGGATAGTCTTTTATTTTTGGGGTACACCTGTCCTAGACGGACCCAACCCCTGTGTTGAGTCCCCTAATTCAAATGCACGTGATGCAAATAATCATTCCTACTAGGGATCCGGCATGAGGCTATGTTATACTAAGTTTAAATCCTGAGGTTTTTTTCTAGACCAGGCTTACCCGAGCGGACAGCTCGAGCCGGGGGGGCAGCGTACCGGGAATACAGAAGCTTCACCGACTTTGTAACTTGTCCATACCTCGTTCTACAATTTGGATATGACTCTAACAGAAAAGAAGTCACACGAAGTGCACACTTCCCAGATGATTTAGAAGACTCAGAGAGAAGAGGGGTTTCGGCACAGTTTATATCCAATTCTGATAATATCAAAGCAGTAAAAAGCGGCATTTAGCACATTAGGTTTAAACATGTAAAAATCAGGTAATTATGAAAGCCAAATATAACAGTTATTCTAAGCTCGAATTCTTGAACCCTGAATCAGAGATTCTGGGTTCGAAGTCCCTAGCAGAGTCGCTAGAGCTGTCACACCTCCTTTTTCTTCTGGTGAGGGTAATAAGGGAGGTTTTCCAATTAAAGTGATATTATTCGGTTTTGGGACTTATTATTATTTCAGAGTCGCCACCCGGATTTTTTACGCTGCTCTGGGACACCGTTTTGTTTTAAAATCCCAAACCGAGGAAATTTTGACTCTGTTTTAATTTGTCTGCGACCAGAAATCCGAGTAACGAATTTTTTTAACCCGGGAGAAGGTGTTAGGCATTCCCGGATTCCGTGGTTCTAGCACAGTCGCTTAGCTATTAATATTTGGCCTAATTATCTAATCATTTTGCATATTTTGAACCTATTGTGATTTTTAACCTTTTTTCAATTTTTTAGCCGCTTTTAATATTTATGGATTTATCTTGAAACAAGTTACGATGGCGTGCACTTGTTTGTTTTTGGACATATTACAATTACTCCACATGAAATGCACCCGCAATTGCAACACGCGATTTTAATATAATTTGAAGTTGAAGACGGGGACATGAGTTATCGCACCCGAGTGTAGATTACGTAGTCAAGACTATCGTCATGATGGTTTTATAGTGCCTATTTGAGGCGATGTTTGATTATTATTTATGTTTTCTATTTGAAGGAACATTTTTGTTTTAAAATCAATTAGGACGTTTTATGGATTTATGTTAGACAAGTCACGATGGCGTGCACTTGTTGTTTTGAACACATGGCAAACACGTCACATGAAATGCACTCGTGATTGCTATGTGCGCTTTTATTTTATTGTTTGGAGTTGAGGGTCAGGGGCACGAGTTTCCACTCCCGAGTGTAGGTTATGGTAATTTGAGATAATACTTGATTTTTTACGAATTTAAAACTACAAGTATCTTTTTACCTAGAGGGTTGCCTAAGAATGAAATTCCTTAGCCTAGAAGACAACATATTTTGGGCTATGGCCACATTTTAGCCCTAATTTATTTTAAACCTTTTGGCCAATCCTAATTCTGCTTAATTGTAAAAAGGTAGAGACTACACAACTATAAAGGGAATCATGCCATCACATAGAGAAAGTCGAAATACTCATTTGCAAGTCACTTATTTAAGGAGTCAAATGAACACATATAGCTATGGTATTGTTTTTAACAGATTTTTTTTTTACCAATTTCAAATGACCTAAATTCATGATATTTAATTTCATATCTACTGAGCCTTGTTTGATAGTGTTTACACATGTTACGGTGTTGCAAACTCAGAAAAATTCAGAACATATAAGACGAACTGAAGAGACAGATTTTTATTTGCATTTCTTAAGAGTCACTGGATACAGAGCACTTATTTTGGAATCTTAGCAAGTGTTTACAAGTTTCATACAAGAGCCTTCGAACTATAAACTTTATACCTATTCATTAGACAACTCATTTTGGAGACGAAAGAAAAGATTTTCTTTTTGTTGTTTTGTAAATCATAGGAATTTTGTGAAACAAATATTTTCAAACATATAGTCCTCGAGATGAACTCGTTTCTTATACGTTTATATTGAGATTGTACAAAAGGGGAGGGTTTTTTTTACCACAATCAAGTGATTACGATAATTACCAAAATGAAAAGATGACTTAGTTTCATGAAATGAAAAAGGCATAAACCAAATATAATTTTAGTTCAGTCCCTTCTTTACAACTAGTACAAAAGAAAACTAGTTTATTACATTCTTATTTCCTACTGTACATTTCCAATAGTAAAATATAAAACAACAACAAAGGAGTAATGTAAATCCGTTGGTGCTCCTGTGCGAACTAGCAACCCCTTCACGTCTTTAGAATGTGTTTCCACAGAACTTTGGTCACTTTAGGCATTCTCTAAGGAGTGAATCTGACCATTTATAGGTTCAGATCCCCTTCCTTGATGCCTTCTCACCAGTTTTGACTCTTTACATAACAACCTAACCATTAAGTATTTGTGCATTTATTAAGGGGTGAATTTGACTATTAGAAAGTCAGATCCATCTACCCTAATGCAGATTATTTCCTAATATGAAACTGTGAGTATTAACCACACATTTATGCACATATAATCTGAAACAAACAACAGATGCCAGCAATAGGAGTACTAACATCAAGACAACACTTATCATATTCACAAACACATTATCATACCAATAAACATCCAAATTATCACATTTTTGTACAAAACAGAAGAAAGAACTCAGTTACCCAGAGCAGCTAGTTTTACACAGCAAGTAGAGGATAAATCTTCAAATCCAAAATTTCATTAAACAAATGAATTGTTACATACCTTTCATAGAGAAAATATAACAAAATAGAACTTGACCAAATAAAGGTCAAGTGAAGATGGTGGTCAGCAAAGAGAAAGAAGGTCTCAGCAGCACCAAACAACTGAATCCCCCAGTGACAACCAAAACCCAGGAAATCTTCTTAGAAAAAAAAACTAAGTAAGAACTCCTTATGACTCCTACGAGGAAGGAATAGACAAAGAGAAGCTGAAAGGCAAGATGCTGATGAATTCTCTTTAAGAAAAGATTAACAGATTTCTTTTTCCTATTCTTTCCTTTTCTATTGATGTTTTTTGAAGTTTTTACTGTTTTGAGTAGCAGCTGTTCTCCTCAAATTTTCGTGTCCCTTTTGAGAGTGAGAGGACCTATCTTTATATAAGTTGTATAAGGGTCAGCATATTGGGGGAATATTCTTCCCTAAAATTTTTAAAAAGCTGTCAGATAGTACAACACCTTTTAACAGCCTTGGTACAGCTGTTAGGACAGCTGTCCATTCAAATTTTTATCTCTGATTTTAGTTTTATTTATTTCATTTTAGACCTTTATTTCTGCTCAAGAAACTTCTCAGGTAAGATCTTCCTAATTAATATCCCCAAACTACCCTGCAAAGTTTCTGAAATTACCCTTGGTGTAACTAGGGTCAGGTCAATTGGGTTTACTATTAACTCTAGTCAGCCATTAGGATTTTAAATGACTTAAAGGTGAGACTGATTGACCTATTTCAACTCAAACCTGATTGATTGGGCTTAATTAGTCATTTAGGATTCGGATTACCTACTTAGACTTAATTAATTATTTTTACCTTTGGATTTCTTCCTTAAGCCTAACAGTAGCTTTGCATTTCAGATTTTACATAACTCAGACTCTCAAGTCATTAGGGCAGACAATGTTCTATGAGGCAATTTCAAGTGAATACCATAGTTTAGGAAAGAGTTTCTCCTAAATGAAAACAAACAGGGTATTCATGACTATAACTGGGCAAACACAAGTGTGAAAAGTCGATGGAGTTCACTCAAAACAGCATACAAAGAAGTTTTATATGATTTCATGATTACAGAACACATCAATAAACAGATAACATAATGAACATGCTAGCATTACAAATATGGGAATCCATATGACATGATGCAGCAAATAAGCACATTCTAAGGCATGGTTCAATTTAGTTATCTATATACACAAAAATTATCAAAAGTCTTTTGCTAATGAGACGGGTTCAGCTAGGCTTAGATCAAGTGTTATCCAGTATAATTAAGTAGTCGTCAACACAAATCAATTGATGATACTAGAACAGTCAGAGATTGCTAGGAATATCAATTACTTTAACCAATGAGGACAACAGAAACACAGTAGGCAAATTAAAACTTATTAAGATGCCATGTGTAAGAGGAAATCAACAAAGAACACAATGTAAACTTGAAAAATTACAGAACAAGGAGGGTCAGTGTTTATTGACCTTTTTTTTAACCAACAAATAAAGGATTCGTTTAGCCGTTTTAGGAGTCAAACTCAGAACAAAAGAAAAAGAAAGAAATTAGAAATCAATGGTGATGGTGGATTGAAGGGTGAAATCAGAAAAACAGAGGGAGGATCGAAGAAGGGTTTTACCTGGGCATTAGGGCGAAAATCAACCGCTTGCAGCTAGAATCCCATGTCCATAGGTCATTGCGTTTGACCACTGGACAACAGACGCCCATGGTGAGACTTCGAGAAAGCTTCGTACATGCTCAGATTTGATAGAGCATATGAGAGATTAAGCGGTTTTGTGGTTAACCTTGCAAGGTATGGGGTTGAACGGAAAAGGGAATGGAGGAGGAAAAAAGGACTGTGTCGGTTAGGGTTTTCAGATTCTCAGATCTGAAATAAATAG
The DNA here is from genome assembly GCA_005239525.1 of Nicotiana knightiana. NCBI lineage: Eukaryota > Viridiplantae > Streptophyta > Magnoliopsida > Solanales > Solanaceae > Nicotiana > Nicotiana knightiana. The sequence continues at coordinate 48,886 of ML387753.1, read as the reverse complement.
AAATCAGGTGGTTTTTGGTGAAAACTAATAGCGGGAGGTTGTTGAGGGTGAAGAGTAGGTTGTGAGGTGAAATTTTGGCGTGGTTTGGTTAAACTTCACCGCCGGAGGCGATTTCCGATCGGCGGAGGATGGTGGTTCTGGGCGGCTAGGGTTTGGGTCTTTAGAGAGAAGAGAGAGAGACGGACAGGGGGGGTGTGAGACTTTTGGGCTTGAGAGGGTAGGTGGGGGGGGGGGGTTTGGACAGTTATATAGTATAGGTTTAATTAGTTCCCAGCCGTTAGATCTTAAGAGATCAACGACTGGGATTAGTCTTAGTCCAAACGGGGTCGTTTTTGGCGAGGCTGGGGTAGGCCGGGTTGCTGGGGTTATGGGATGGGTCATTTGGGTAGTATAGAAATAGGTTTCGGGCTTGGGTCATTTGGCCCAGTCCGGTTTTTTAAACTCTAGGCTTGATTAAACTTAATTAGTCTAATTAAAACGAAAACCTAAGTAAATTCAAAAATGTAATAATCAATTTTGACCTTATTTCGTCTAATTATAGGCTAATTAGGAATAAAATAATTAATTTAATACTCCTAATTAAATCTATAGTTTGTCAGATAAAAAATAATTAATTTTAGCAATTAGTTATCAAAACTACGTTACATCAAATAATTATCATTCGTTCATTATTTAATTCAATTATTTATAAATAAATTCGTAATTCTTTGATAATAATGATGCACCTAATTATGCAATTTAAAATAATTTTAAAAAAAAATGAATTATGAATATGCAAATGCAAAACAATTCATAATTAATCACTAAAATTCAACAAAATTTGTAAAATTAATTTACTTATCCAATTTTGTAGGAGTATTTAGTAGGCGAAAAATTACATGCTCACAGTGAGTTGTCAGTGTTGATCCAGATATGATATGATAGCATGTGAGTTGTCCGTGCAGCACGTGAGTGGTCCGTGCAGATTAGCGTTTGGGTTGTGGGAGCCCCTCCGGAGTCTTAACACCCCCAGTGAGCGCAGGTACCTATTGAGCATGTGCATTGAGAGCTGAGGGATTGACTGACATTGCTGTGGAGTTCATTTACTTTTGTTGTTGTTGCATTTACCTGCTAATTTCCTTGTAGTATTTGCTGATTCATGTAATTATCTGTTTACTCCTATTTATTCTTATCTGTGAAAAGTAGTAATTGAATTGTTCTGCTTAGCTCGTCACTACTACTCAGTTCCTTAGTTATTACAGCTACTGCTGAGTCGGTTGTACTCATACTACACCCTGCACTTTATGTGCAGATTCAGGTGAGTTAGAGCGTGGCGATTGTTGAGCTCAGGCCGGCTATCTTTGGAGACTGCAAGGTAGCTGCTAGCGTCCGCATGACCTTGTTACTCCTTTTATCTTCTATTCCTCCTTTTGGGTTGTATTGACAGCCAGACAGTTCATATATTAGTTATGGATTTAGAAGCTCGTGACTTAGTTACACCCCGATGTTTGGGGCTCGTTTTCCGCATTGTTATTTTTTTCAAATTCGAAATTATGTTTGACTTTTATGGAAACTTCTAATATGGAATATTTTTACTTAACTCTCATAAGTTAATTAGTAGTATTTTTGGGAAATAGGCCTGCCTTGTATCACGATAGACATCATCACGACAGGGGTTAGATTTGGATCGTGACACAAATTTTCCTAGACTAGGTACCTCTTTCTCAAGTAGGAATTACCAAGTCAAAAAGGCATAAATCAATATTTTCAATCATTAATTCTAGAAATAATGCATGATCAAGGCTAAATAACAAACACCCAATCATAAACAAGCATTAGATTAATTACCCATAAAGTTTATACACTAGGAATGGATCACACACCTAAAAAATATCTAGCTACTCGTAATAGAAATGGAAGAAAATAAAGAAGAAACACTAATTAAAGACATAATACAAAATTAAAATGATAAACTAATGTATTTTTAACTCAATTGGTCACAAATTACCAAAATTAGTAAACTACAACGACTACATCTCAAAAACTATAATACTTGCCCTAAAAAAGTGTTTCCCTTCTATTTATAGTGGCCCAAAATTCACTGACAAAAATGCCCTTCGGGTGATCGGGGGCCGCACAATTTCATGTGCAGTCCGTGCTTTACTTGGTTCTGCCGGCTGAGGAATTCTGCAGCTGCATAGTTTGGTATGTGGCTATACTTTGTCACACCCCTTTTTTCCATCTCAACCCTCTTTAAAAATAAACGTGATTTTCAAAGCTTAAAAGGGTTTTCAAATTCGAAAGTGACAAATATTGTGTCAATAAAGGTTTTTAGATTCGCCACTTGGCATTTGGTTTTGGTGTGTCAAGACACCATTTTTTTTAAAGAATGAATTTTCTTTTAAAACACATTTAGACTCCAAAACTAGTTTGCACTAGAGATTCAAAGCAATGAGGTTTATTTGACTCGGGGAGAAGGTATTAGGTATTCATCAAGTCCCATGAAAGTTACGATTGCGTACTTGATCTAGTTGGATTTTAAAAATATTCGAATTGAGGCTAAACACACAAAAGGAAAACAAACACAAAAGAGGTTAGAGGTTGTCCCCACCTAAATGAAAGAAAAAGAAAAGGAAAGAAAAATAAATATTAAATCTTAAACTAACTTATATTGTGCCTCCTCTTTGGTGTCCGTAATGACTTCTAATTACATAGTACTACGGGGCATTCCCCTAATAAAAATATTTACAAGCTCATCGGATCATTTCTCGGATAAAATAATAGCTAAAGGAACAACCTATTGTCTCAAAAATAAATATGTATAAATATACTAATATTTGCCTACTCATGTATTGTCGGCCTAACATGATGCTAGCATTAATGAAACTAGTAGTACTGAAGCAGAAATGGAACATTTCATACTAACCCCAATTATCCAAACCGTATGGTTCCCTCTAAGTATGTTATAGGGATCTTTTCCAGACAAGCAACAGACTATATGCTTAACACATGCAAGTTGAACCTTGGTTTTCGGAGTTCGAAAGAGAAGGGGAAGAAGCGGGGTAGAGGAATTGGTCAACAGTGATCACTTTTGAAAAATCATTTTCATGCATTTTACTTTTGCGTTCTTTCTTTTTTCTGTTTTCTCTTTTTTTTGTTGTGATATAATGAAAATACTAGTTATATAATGAAAATAGAAAACATTAGGAAGAGACATTACGTAACTATATTAACAAAAAATCTAAATACTACTCCTAAATCACATAAAACTAAAAAATAATTTTTGAAAAACTTTTCTTTTTATCCTTTTGAAAATCAAAATATCAAGGCTTACTTTAGTTTTTTAAAAAAAACAGTAAAACTAACTAGAAAAAGATATCAACTAGTTAAAATAAAGGAAAATATTTTTGTAGTTTTCATTATTTTAAATAAGATAAAGAAAAATGAATTAAAAGTTAAAATATCAATATTAAACCTAAAATAAAAATTTAAGCACTAAATGGTATAAAATTTCAAGGATGGTCAAAATTTCATGTCTACATACTTCAGCTTTAGCAGCTCCACTTTTGGGTAGGCTTCACTCTTGATTGTTTAGCACATTCACTGAACTTTTTGAATTTTTTTGCAGTGCGATAGTTTTGCGGCCGCACAATTTGTGTGCGGTCCGCACTTTTCTTCAACTATCGTCTGAGCTTCAACACTAGATTTGCGGCCGCAAAGAGAATTTCGCGGTCCGCGCTTTCTTCTGAGACCGCAGAGTTACTTTTGCGGATCGCATTTTTGGCCTGATGTGCTACTTTTTGCTTATGAGTCGGAACACTCTTTTTTTAGATAGATTTATTTATTGAAGTTCAATTCTCCAACATTCCTGCAATTTGTACAATTTCATTAGTTTTATGAACAAAAATCAATACTTTCGGACTAAAACTAAAGCTAGAAGGTACTAATAAGTGATTAAAATCCATAATTATCAACTATGCAACCATCTAAAAATTTGTCATCCGTTCGATTCCTCAAGTTATTTTTGATAAACTTCATCACATAAAAGCTCTTTCATCGGTGGTTGTGCCAACTGGCAGAAACAAAGCAAATTTCACCAAGCGAAATACAAGAGGATAAGTAATATTCTTCTTCGTTTCAACTAGTTTTCTTGAAAGTTCACCAAGTCCACCTAATTTTGAGAACCTTTCATCAATATCACGTACATCAATAATGTAATTAGAAAGTTCATTCTCAAGGACACCCAAACTAAATTCATCAAAGTCGTCAGGGTATAATTTATCCATTTTTACTATTTTTCGTATGTCAAAATTAGAAAATGAACCAACTGGATTCAGGCAAGCTACTCCATGAAATAAATCATTTGTCCTCACGTTGAAATCGTCATTAAGTTATTGAAGTTGCCAATCAATAATCTTAAAAGGTACATCCACACGATAATGATGTAAAGTAGCATGATCAACAACTTTACACTGTGATACTCCAAAATTAGCATTGGGCTCATCAAAATGGGTATTAAAAGATCATGTTTGATACGAAATGTAGATATCTTATATTTAAGTGGATCCCATCCATCAACTCTTAACGTCTGAAGTTCTTTTTTTTGCTAATTCAACAAGTATCATGGCATTGGCAATATCCCACTCTTTTTTATGGATCGATATATTTAGATCATGTGTGATTCTCAAAATATCATTGATCAAATGCAACATGAAAACAACCTCAAACATTTGGCAACTTCTAAGATATCCCGATGTCTTAGCTCTTTCATTTAAAGTTCTTACATCTTCAACAAGAGTACCAAGTACATCAACAATAGAGCCAAACAAAAGTATAACATTTTCAAACGACTTGTGGTAAGATCCCCCAACGAGTATCACCAGCTCTAACAAGACCGAGCTCTTGATTTAAGCCTTTACCCATTTCTAGCTCACCCATATCTAATGCCTCTTGGAATTTTTCTTTTTGAGATTCTCGAAGTTCATCCATATGTTTAAAAGAAGCTCCTAACACATCCAAAATACTTGAAACCAACAACACAAATTCTCCCACTTGAACACATTTTTTTGAAACCGCTACGAGAGTTAATTGAAGTTGATGGGAAAAACAATGAATAGAATGAGCCTTGTCTAATCAATATTTTAAGACCATTAATATCACCTTCCATATTGTTTGTTCTGTCATAACATTATTCACGTACAGAAGATAAACTTAATGAATGATGAGCAAGTACGTCAACAATTACTTTCTTTAGGCATAAAGCACTAGTATCAGGAATATGAACAAGCCCAATAAATGCTTCCATCACAAATTCAAACATATCATAAATCAATATCCATTTTTTCTTTTGCGTGACACATCAAAAGATTCTTTAGCTAATAGAGAAAATTAATCATAATTTAGATCCTTTATTATAGCCTTAATTATTTTTATTTTATATGCGGTCACAATTTCTCTTTGGATGTCTGGAGAAGTCATTTTATTATTTTTTGGAGCATTTTGCAACACAAAAGGCTTAATTTTTTCACATCTATCCAGATACCATGAAAGAACTTAAGAATATTACCTTGTTTAATGACGATTCATTTTCATCGTGACCACGGAGTACCAATATTGATTTAAGAGAAGTCTTACCACGTCAATTGAAGCATTCAAGTTAATCCAATATTCAGTTTTGTTTGATCAAATTGTTCGTCAAATGCAACATAAATGGACTGTTATTCTTGCATCCGATCTTCATAGTTTCTTTTTGCTTGATTATGAATGTTATTGGGACCACCAATATGCTTTGAAAAACTGTCTTTGAACTTTTGCCAGTTTTTGAGTCCTTTACTTGAAAATACATCTCCTCCACCTTGATGGATATTATCACCTTTAAACAAATAACAAGTTAAACAATATGACACATTTGTACACACACTATACTCCAACCAGTCACCATAATCATCAAACAGACGCATTGATACAGAAATATTAGATTGAGGGAAGTCATGACTCCGAGGTTGGCAAGTACCAATTCGAAGGTATTCCCTCCTTGTTTCATCGCGAATGTTTGGATGATAATTTAAAATTGGAGTCCTCAAGTTTTTGCCATGATTTAGAGCATATAAATCAAGTTTTTGCCGTTGATCCGAACACGAAAATACTTCTGATTAATCTAAAGTTTCTTCTCGGTTAGGTTGATTTTGAGATGTCAAACTTATTTTTGATACTTTACAAAAAAAAAAGAAGCTCAAGTCCATTGAAACTTCAAATCAAACTGAAATAATAGTCAATTGCATCACCGGTTAGAAATAGAAAGAATATCTTAAAAAAGTACTTTATAAGTGGGTTGTAGCAATGTTTCTTTGTGAGTAGGCTACAACACTTTTACCTTATAAGTGAAAATCTCAAGCTACTTTAAAATCAGATTTCAAGCTCAGACTTCAATGATAAAATCAGCCATAAATACATCCTCCCACAAAAACAAATTAAGAAAAGAATGAAAGACAAAAGAGAACCAAACCTGGAATTTAACAAGCTAGCAACGACAGGAAGACGGAGAGGAAAATCTTTTGCGAGGATTTTCTTTTGTTTGGCAATTGGCAGAAGGTTTCTCTTATTTGTTTTGATAAAGTTAGGTTTAGTAGTTCTTTTTTTATTAGTAGCTTTTAATATGCAATGACTTTTAATATTTATTTAGTAAAATAATTAAAAATATTAGTCAAAAACGATTGGGATTTGGAAATTGGGTAGGCACTCTTATTTTTGCAAAGGAAAAAGTGAGAAAACATTGCAGTTTGACTGTCTTATTATTATTATTATTATTATTATTTTTTAAAATGTATTGTAAAAACGCGCTCTCTAGTGCTTGACCCCGTGTTTGTTGACACATTTTGCACACGCTTCATCGCTAGGCGACATCGCTCAACTGTGTCAAGGGTGCACCACATATAGTGACATATAAATAAATAGAATATGATTTTATTTATATATACAGTGTAATTTTCCGACGAAAGGTATTCGCCCGACCACCCTTAGAGTACTATAGCTCCGCCACTATATGAGAAGGGGAGATTTGCCCTTTTTTTAATAGCTTTTGAATATGTTTTTAAAATTAAAACAATGTTCATGCTATGGATGCTTAAAGGTATTTTCAATACATATTTCTCCCCAAAGGAACGACATTTAAAATTTTATCTCCTCTGCTCTAACTGTTTTTTATAATCATAAACTATTTTATTGTAAAACATTATAGTTTATTACGGAAACTAAATTTTTGTTGGCATTATAAAATTTTAATTGGGAGCTTTGCCACTATCAAGACTAGTTTATTACTTTGCTTTAATTTTTTAAAGAGGTACTGTTCCCAATTTTAGTGGAAGAGTTTCAAATACCAACGTCAAGCACCTAATTTTCAATGTGAATTTGACCATAAATATTCAAGTCTTTTTAAAATAAAATTTTGTTGAAAGTTATATCAAATGTATTTTCTTCTATCAAAAATATTATAAGTCATTATTAATTTAAAATATTTAAAAAGTGTTTGAAAAAGAAAAAAATACTAATAAAGATATAATTCATTAAATAGTAATATCTTTGGGACGGAGGAAATATATTTACTTATTTATCAAATCATGTAAAACCAAAAAATTGCTTACTTTCACTACTACAAAATTAAAGGGAAAGGAGGGTGGAAAATAATGGGAAAACTTTGTAGCACCTTCAAAAACAGAGGTGATGACATACATGTATGACATAGGTAGAGCCGTCAATACAGGCTTGGCCCATTGGGCTAGTCCTGTCCAATCCATAATTTAGTAGGATTGGGCTAGAGTTTTTAGAGCTCATTTAAAAATGAGGATTTTAAGCTCGACTCGAATAAAATTGTGGCCCGTGAGGCTTGACTCAAGCTTGGTCGGGCTGGCCCATTTGCCTAAAACATATGTATTTAAAAAATATAAATATAAAAAGTATATGATACTAAAAATAACAAGAAGAATATCTCAAGCTTAAAGTTTATTAAGCTCATCATATTAAAAGATCAACGTCTTAAAACGTTAATTAGTTTTTAAAATTTAATTATTCTTAATATTTAACTAATTAATATTACATATGAATTGTAGACGTAGATGAAAGTGAACATGTTAAGACAATCTTCTCACAACCGGATTCAAATATGTTTGATGAAGATGATGTATTGAGTATCCCATAAGCATCACAGACGTTCTCTTGAATAATTTGTTTTGAGTTTTGACTTTTAGTGAGTGAAATATAGTCTTGTCTTTTACTTTCTAGTGTTTATTGTGATATATTGAAACAATATAAAAAGTTATTAAGTTTTTGTGAAATTTTTCCAATAAATTTTTTTAACTTTAAGTTAGAACATAAAGAAAAAGTATAAAATTATATTTTTAAAAATGATCGACCGGCCCGTGGGGACCGCAACCCGCATAGGGGGCGGACTAACCATTATAAGGCTTATCAAAATGGTGGGCTAACCTAGTCCAGCCCGTCAATTGTTAAAGCCCACGTGAGCTAGAGTGGGCGGCCCATTAACACCTGTAGGGGAGAAATTAAAAAATAGCTAGATTTACAAGTGGTTATTCAAAAATAGCCACAATTTCAAAAGTAATCGAAATTTAGCCACTTTTCATGTAAAGATAAATCTGAACGAAATCACTTTTCAAAATCCGGAAAATACTCCAGCATAAGTATACTGGAACTCCAGTATATTATACTGGAGTTCCAGTATACTTATATTGTAACTCGAGTATAATATACTGAAGTTCCAATATAATATACCGGTCCAACATAATATGCTGGAAGTTCATACATAAGTACTCCAATCTTCACTATATTATGCTAGAACATTCCATGTTGCAGCGAAATAGTGACTATTTTTCAATAACTTTGCAAACGTTAGCTATTTTTAAATGATCGGTCCGAAAATCGTCTAGCCTGCTATTTTTACTTTTACCGGCTTTAGCCGTAGGCAATTAAAGAGAGATTCAACGACGAAATTACCCTCAACACATCATAGAACAATCTTATTAGTAGCGGGATAATAGAGTCTTCTCATTCTGGGTTTAATCAGGCGCCTTCTCCTTGCATCTTCTTCTTCCTCCTCAATGTCTTAAAACCCTAGCAACAAAACACGATTCAGATTTAAACATTCGGGTTAACTTCTCCCGGCGGGAGTACGCAGAGACAAGGAATGGGTCGACCCGAACCATGTGTACTCTTTGCCCAAACTTTCGTCCACCCTCAACTCGATGAGTATGTTGACGAGGTAACTATTATCCTCTTTGCCAGTCACTAGGATCATGTTATGTGGATAATTGTTGTGTTATATTGTTCCAATTGTCTATCTTCTTGTTGTGGATGCTTTTTATTGTTTTTTTTTTATGTCATTGCTGTATCATCTGTGTTTTTGCCAGGTGCTATTCGCAGAGCCGGTCCTAGTCACTGCTTGCGAGTTTCTTGAACAGAATGCCGCTTCTGCTTGTTCTTCACTCAAGCTTGTGGGGTACGGTCTGATTTTTCTGTTTGCTTATTATTTACCGCAGTTTGAAGTAACATTGCACAAAGCTATATATAAGTTGTAGTCCAAGTGTGAATTCAAAAATTTATAGGCCGTAGTTGCTATTGCGGTTTTATTGCACTAATGTCGGTTTACATGTTCGAACAATGCATCAAAGTTTTTGATACACCATATATTATGCTTACAACGGAATGAGGTCTTTTTGGGACCATCAGCCAATCAGGTTATCATTGTTGACAGTGAGACGTAGAGAAGGAAGACAAAAAGGATTTGTCCGAGATGTGATACTGTTTAGAAAATCTTAGGAGCATATTTGTCAAAGAGTTGTTAAGATATAAATATTTGCCTGGGTTAATAAAATAAACAGACGGCTGAAGTTTTAGGCCTTGGTTCTTCTCAACTTTGAAGCCGAATAGGGTGGAAATGGTGTATTTACAGGTGAAGGACTTACAAAAGGAAATTGAAAATCTCAGACTGGGCTCTGCGAAGTGTTTATAGCAGTTGAAACTTGAGAGTAGTTTCCAAAGACTGGGATTCCACACCAGGAAGTTGTTAACATCCCTATGTAGAAGTACTTTCTTGTACTTATTAAGTTTGTTCAAATTGGTAGATCCTTTGACTGTCGAACTTTGGATGGGTGGACGACAAAACGTACAATCACGTATATTGGAGAATCTCAAAATTTACATATGAGTTTTCTGTCCATGGCGGGAATTTCTCTTGCTCAGTTTTGACACTCGTGAGTCTTGGCCAAGTGTGCTTACAAGTACATGTACAGTGATGGTAATCCCCAGCAAACATCTCTGGTAAACTTCCAATTGTGAGTTGTGACAGAGAGTAAGAGAAATAGAAGGAGGTGGGGAACTTTGGGAGGGAAGAACATTGGGCATACAAATTCCGCTGCTTATTAATCACAATGGTACAGAGAAAAATAGATGATAGTTAGTAGTAATATCAAGTTCAGGTGAAGCTAGGAAAAAAATCTTCATTGCTTCTCTTATTACGAGTCTTAAAGTGGATATTTATGGTTTGTTTTAAATCTATATGTTTGAGGTATTGTTGGTGGAAGTCACTTCCCCAGGTATCTTTTCCAGTGGTATTGGGACTTCTAACTGATCAACGGCCTTACTTATTAAAAAGAATTTGATAAGCAGCCTGACTTGCATATCACTCTTCATGTCTGACTGTGGCTATAGATTTAAGAAGAGCCTATTGGATGAGAACTTAATAGATCATGGCCTTCAATCGCAGTGCATGGCTTCACTTTAATGGAAGGGATGTGATACTTTTCATTCTAAAGAAATTGGTTGAATCTACCATGCAAGATAGAGGAGGTTATAATTATATTTTATCGATATTGAGTGGAAATACAGTTTACCCTATTAAGTCTTTTACTAAGTCTAGAAAGTTTTGTGCCGTGTTGTAGCAATTTGGAGAGTGAAGGACTTCCTCATGTATCGTTCTTAGCTATGACTACGAGAATAACTTTACTTGAGTTTTGCACTCAAGGGTGTGGCCTAATGGTCAATGATGTGACTCAGATTGAAATCCCAGCGAAAGCCAAAAAAACTAGGTGGTCTCTTTCCATCCATCCAAGTTTTGGTGGATAGAGTTACCTGTTACCTGGTGGGAGGTAGCAGGTATTCGTGGCATTAGTCGAGGGGCGTGCAAGCTGGCCGAACACAACGGTTATAAAAAAAAAACCTTTTACTTGAGTTCGTCTCGTCAAAAAGTGAAGTGGAAGCTTTTTACTATGCGTTATAGAAAATTAAAATTAGCAAAAAATCCTTCTGCTGAGTCCGTTTGAACATGTTTTACTCCCTTTGATGCATGTGTGAGTGGAGGGAGAATGTTTTCATCTCAATTCTTAGTTTTATTAGAGTAATTTTTGAAGAAAGAAGTTTTTAATAGGGAAATTAAGGGAAGACCTTTACATGATTGGCTGGTTCGAGCGGAAAACATTTTTTCCCTATGGATTTGAGAAGCCAATGTCATATATTATTGATCTACGCTTTTGTTATAGGGACAATCACCTATATATAATAACTAAAAGAAGACCCTATGTGTCGAAGACTGATAAGCTTATGTTCTTCTCTTTCACATAAAAGAAACCGTTGTTAGTAAGGATGTATACAGAAAAAAGAACAATTTTTCTGTGCAACAATACAGCTAATAACAAAAGCCTCACAATACTTCAGAGGTCAGTGAACTAGATCTCTTGAAGTAGGTATAGTGCTCTATCCTTATCGCAGAGAAAGTAATCTTCAGTCCCATGGAGAAATTTTGGATAATTCTAGTTTAATGTTTTTCATAACTAAAACAAATCTTGTGTAATATTCTAAGTGGAAGATATGATCGCACTTCTCAACCAGATTATATAGGATCTTGCTGTTATTTCTTTAGCAGACGCTTTGTATTTAGAGTGGAAGACAAAGCAAGCCTGAAAGGTACCACATCCTCTCCATAAATCTGCTTTTATGCTGTTAGGACAAATTTACCACATTATTGGTTGAAGATGCTTATAATCTTCTTCTGAATTTGTTATCGTCTTGCTTTTCTGGAGCTAAGTGAAATTATGATTGAATGAGTTTTGTATGTCTTGTCATGATTGTTATGGCTTATGAATACCCCTTTAAACCCTTCTATAAAAGTTTATCTAGTTCTCCCCAAATATGAGAATACTTCTGATGTATGTTTTGATACTACCTTTTGGTTTGCTCAGGGCCACTTCCCCGCCCTCATTTGCTTTGGAGGTTTTTGTCCAATGCGAAGGAGAGACAAGGTTTAGGCGTCTATGTCAACCTTTCCTGTATTCTCATTCTTCGTCAAATGTGCTTGAAGTTGAGGTATCAAGTAAAATTTGTGCAATTCTTGTCTTATTCATACGGTGGTCTTGGAAAATGGGGTTAGTTTTCAGGATGTTGTTCGAAGAACTAATCCACATTGTTTGCAACCCTTGTGCCATTGTGCGTGTATAGGAGAAAGTAGTTTTCTATTTCATTTCTTTTCATCAGGAGTAATTATTGTTTGTATGACAACTCCATTTAGAAATTCTCTTTTTTGTTTGAATAAATCATTCGGACATTCGTATTTTGTGGCCATTAATAATGTCCTTCTGTCCATTTGCTTGTTCTTTTTTACTTTTACAACTGAAGTTTCCCGTTATAACTGGTTGTTTCAATTCTAGCCACTGCGAATTTGGAGGATTTATTCTGTATTCCACTGTTATAATTTGAATGTCGTGGTTTCTGTTGTAGGCTGTCTTGTAATACTAGCCTTTTTCCTGAATGGGATGTGTTGTTGATTAGTTCCCAAATGGAATGTTTTACCTTTTATTGCACACATCCAAAATCTTTTACGTCTATAAAATTGAGAAAGAATTATATTAACCCATGAGCTCTCTGATAATGTTCCGAGTGCGCACACTTCCTTTTTCCTCCTCCTCCTCCTCCACTGGATTTGGGCTGTAAGGTTAGATCTCTGGCACTGAAAAGCACTGAAAAACCTCTGGCAATTGATCAACAATAGTTGAGACTCTGCAGAAAGAAGTGGAGAATAACATTTGGTATGTCATTACTCATTGATCATAAAGCTGCTGTTGCAGTCCTCCTGAGTACGTATCTAAATTGGAAAGGTCAATAGGCGGTAGTGTTCTTTTATGAAGGTCTAATAGTTTTCCCAAATTGGCTAGTTAAGACTGGTCCGGATCAGTACCAACTGAAAGATAATTGAAATACTAATTTGTCCCCCCGAAAAACAGAATATGGCTTGCTTTTTCAACTTCAAAATTCAATTTTGGAGTTAGTGATCTCATCGATGTATAAGCAACATTTTTCCTCAATGACTTGGTGAATGAGCCATCAGGGCCAGTTTTGCTAAAATATCTCCTAAACGAGCTCTTTTGAAGCTCCTCTTTATGCACAAAAATAACAAACAAAGCCAGTTATCTTCTTGTGGCTCACTATCTGTTAAGTTTTGTGAACGCCTCTTGTGTTTTGGTATCTCTCACTTTATAGATGTGTTTTCTACCATGTTTTTAATATTTTAAAGTAACAAGATCCAATTTTTTCAGAAGTTCCAAAACATATATATATTTCATGATATTCTAAGTTTGATCAGCTTGAATTGGATTGTTACAGACATTTTTCTGATATTTAGATTTCATTGATGAAGCACTAAGTGTGCTAACCATATAAGACAGGATATATAAAACGATAACTGTAGAAGAAATGAGCTAAAAGTCGTTCGATCTTAACGCATCCAAAAGCTTCATATTTCATGGTGGGAAATAGGATATTTATCCTTGCTTCACCTGTCAACCAGTATAAATATTGAACAGAGATGGATCTGAGCCTGTACAATGACTTATTCTTCCCCTGAAACGTCCTTCTAAGTCTTTCCAGCCAAATAAGCCCAGACAAACATGTGTATAATATCCTCCAAAATTGTATGTTTCTTTAAACAAGGCAGCTGCTTAAGCAGATTGCAGTTCTAGGCATCACCAAGGCATATTACCAAGGGACAAAATAAGACATAAAACTTCTTCTTTTTTTTTTTTTTTTTTTTTAATTTT
>ML387753.1:18821-34751 GCA_005239525.1 Nicotiana knightiana | reverse complement strand
TTTTTTTTTTTTTTTTTTTTTTTTTTTAATTTTTATAATTAAGAGGCGGGCTTAAGTGTCCACTAACAGTAGGGAAAATGTGATAACTGTCTTCTCTTCTGCCATACAGAAATTCTGGGTGTGTTTGGACTAGGAAACACTTTGTTTTTGTTATGTTCTTCTTCTGTTTTGTTTTGTCTTTTACCAGTGATTGGATTTGGGATTATTCTGAGAGAGTGTGTGTTCTGATTGTTCTGTTTTGTTTTCTAAAACAAAACATGTTTGGATTTGAAAAACCAAAATAACTGAGCAACAAAACAAAAAAGTTCTGTTTCAAGAACAGCATTTTATACCGTTTCTTTCCCTTTTCTTGTTGTTATTACCTGTGAGGTGGTTCTCATGCTGCTCCCTGATGGGAAAAAGATGCATTTTGAGGGCCTCTTTCTATTTGCAACATACTCATGGGGCTCTATGAGTGTTATTGCTATCATATGCAACTACTATTTCCTGTATGGTGCATTCTAGACTAGTAGACTTCAATTGGACAGATCTAATCTGAACTTATTTTCCATTGTTACTTCTCTCTTTTCTTTCCTCTGTTGAATTTCTATATATGTCTTTATTGCCACACGTTTCGCCCTCCTCTGCTTACCTCTTTTAAAAGGTTTAAACTGGAAAGAAAAATGAGAATCTTTAGTATTTTACTATTTGTTAAAGTGAAAACGATGTGTGCAGGCAATTGTAACCAATCATTTGGTTGTGCGAGGCAGCTATCGAAGCCTTAGCCTGGTTGTGTATGGAAACACCTCCGAAGATCTTGGCCAATTCAACATAGATGTTGATTTAGATGGCTCTTTGGCCAATACTATTAGTGTTGTTGAAGGAGACCTTGAAGACCTCCCACCTGCATTGCGTCCAAATAATCTGTCAACTGAGCAAACATTGTCTTCTTTGAAATCATTATCTCTAAAAGATATTCCTCAGGATATTCCTCTCGAGCTCAGGCAGTTTTTACAACTTATTCTTAAAATGTTGGAATCACCAAAATTTGGACTCGTGAAAAATAAGGTTCTTACGTCCTTGTTATCAGTGGTCTCAATCTATGCAACTCCATGCTTTCCTTCTATGTTTACAATGCAAGAGCAACTTGGGCTGGATAAGTTGGTTTATAATCAAGAAGTTCAACTTGCAATTGCTGAAGCCAAAAAGGAGCTCCTGGAGATACATGATAGCTTTATTTTTCAAGCTGGGGACCAGTCTGCTGAATTTGTAGCAGATGCTATGTTGTTGGAATCTGAGAATGAGACTGCTGCTCCAAAGCAACTGCTGGACTCCTTAAGCCACTACTTCAAATTTGGCAGTAGTACTGGAGATGCTGTTCATCGTGAGCTTTCAAAGGTGATTGGATATCTATCTTGTGTGTGTATTATGATATCATATCCTCATTATAATATGGCTAGATGTTTTCTGTCTCTTCTTTTCCTAAACGTGTCTAGTTTTCATGTGTTAATTTTGTAAGATGATTCTGATTTTAATTTCTCCTTTCAGAGAGAGAACATGGTTCTCTGTTTGAGTCTGGCTCTTTTAGTGTCTTCGGCAAGAGAAAGCTGCTATCATTTTGTTAACTGTGGTGGCATGGAGCAGCTTGGTTACTGTTTTGTTAGTAGCTTGCAGAACTCTAGTGCTCTCAAATTGCTGCACCTTGGAGTTATTGAACAGGCAACTCGTCATTCGGTTGGCTGCGAAGGTTTCCTTGGATGGTGGCCTCGTGAGGATGAAAATATACCTTCTGGTACTAGTGAGCGATACAATCTATTGTTGAAGTTATTATTGCACAATCAGCGGCATGATGTAGCCTCTCTTGCCACTTATATACTTCATCGTTTGCGGTTTTATGAAGTTTCTTCCAGATATGAGGTACATCATTTTGTTAATGCCCTCCTTTATGTCTTGTTGCACACTCGATGAACATATTCATATGAACTCTCTTTCACTTCTCAATAGTGCTCCATATTGTCTGTCCTGGGAGGTCTTTCTGGCTCTGGTCAGGCTACTAGTGCCACCATGGATATACTTGCCAATGCTAAACTTCAACTCAAGAACTTCTTGGTCAGTTAAAATTTTCTTTACATTTTGTACATCTTGGGTTTCCTGTCGTTACCTGTTTATTGTGGTAGTATAGTTGGTTTATCATCCATTTTTGTGACAAGTATTGGTGCAGAAATTAATAAATTCCTCTGGCCCAATTGAAGATCCTTCTCTGGTGGCTTGTGCAAGTAAATCTTTGGTTCTTGGTGATGCTGGACAATTATCATATAATTCAACCAGTCACTTGATAACTCAGTCAAGTTGTTGCTTTTCTAACAATGACATGGATCAATATTTGCTTTCCCTTCTGAAGGTATATTTTAACCAACTCATAGTGGTCAAGAAGTGTTATCTATGCCTGTCTCCCCGTATTTTGGTTAAACTTTTTTAGTAACTCAGCCAAGAATTTGGGACCGTAAAGGAAGATTATTACTTCTAGACAACTTTAAGGCCTAGACAAGAATAGAAAAAGTTGTGCTTCAGAGTTGACTTTCTTAGATCCATTGCTTGATTTTGCTGCATGCTCTGATCTTAGGCCCTCATCTGGCCAATTGCCTAGTTAAGAACTTTGTAGAAACAGATCTACTCTAGGACAGCAACGGATGGTTCCTTTATGAACTCTTTCAGAAAATAGAACAATTTTTGGCTGGATTATTTCTTTTGCCTTCCCTGGTCCTGAATGATGGCGGTTATAAATAGGCATAGGCATTAATCCATGGTTGCTGTGACCTATGACTATTTTGCCTATTTGCCTAATCCTTCATCCTAAAAAGACAGATCTACTCTAGGACAGCAAAGGATGGTTCCTTTATGAACTCTTTCAGAAAATAGAACAATTTTTGGCTGGATTATTTCTTTTGCCTTCCCTGGTCCTGAATGATGGCGGTTATAAATAGGCATAGGTATTAATCCATGGTTGCTGTGACCTATGACTATTTTGCCTATTTGCCTAATCCTTCATCCTAAAAAGACAGAAGCGGATAGCAATGTGAATGATTCTGTTAGTTTTAATTTTTTATTCTCACTTATCACAAAATAGAGTTTTGGTGATAGTTCTCATACAAGTTTGTTCAAACTTCAAACTGGTTGGTAATATAAGCATTTTCAGTTCACTTACGTTATTGGGAATAATAAAACTTCTCTATATCTGACCATCATGGTATCAATTCATTTTTTGACAACCCTGGAATTGATTCAATTACCTCATTTTCTTTATAAGGTTCATAATTCGTCATTCTTAGGGCAATGCCATTTGCTTTTTTTTTGTTGGATGGGGTAAGGAATTGAAATGTCATTTTTTAAAAACCAATGGATTTGTGTCTTAGGTCACAGGTTTAAGCCCCACACCATGCAAAGCAAAGCCTGGTATTTAAGTGGAGAAGGGAGGGTAGAGGGGTGGGCCCATTATTCATCGAGTTTCGAAAGCTGCGGTTGGTCCAAAAGATCGGCCCCAGACAAATTTCTCGGTCATCAAAAAAAAATAACCAATATCAGTAGGCAAATTTATGCACTTAGGGTGTGTTTGGTACGAAGGAAAACAGAATTTCCAATTTTCCCATGTTTGGTTGGCTTGAATGTTTTGGAAAACATTTTCCTTCAATTGGAGGATTCCAAAACTCCTTCTCAATCCTCCCACCCTCACCAACCCACCCACACCCCCACGCCCACCTATCTAACCTCACCCCACGCCTACCCACCCCATCACCACTCTCCAAAAAGGTTTTTTTTTTAAAAATTTCAGTTTTTTTTCCATCACTATCCACCCTATTACACCCTCTGTAATTTTTTTTTTTTTGTAATTTCAAATTTCTTTTTTTTAAAATATATTTTCAGTTTTAGTTTTTTCATCTTTTGGTTTACTGGTTCAAAATTTTACAAGTTCCAACATTAGTTCGGATGCTTATGTGTAAAAATTATAAAGTTTACGGGTTCGAAATTTCGCGGTTTCGAAAGTTTATGAAATTTGTGGGTTCGGAAGGTTGTTGGTTCGAAAGTTTATGGCTTCATGTTTATTGTATCTAAATTATTTATGAATACTCTTGAGAAGTTATTTTCATTAATTTGCGTACCAAACACCGGAAAATAAAATAAGATTACTACTTGTTTTCAAAGAAAACATTTTCTTGGAAAAACATTTTCCTTCGTGCCAAACACACCCTTAAAGTGCTATGTTTTTTCTCAAATTACATGTATAAAGATCAGAGTTCACACAACTTGCACAGAGCATGATTAGTCGATTTACGATCATTCTTTGGTCTGGTAGTTAAACTGTTTCATTTGTTGATGAAACCATTATAGATCTAGAAAGAAAATCTAGACCATGACTCATTTGCATAGGGATTAAGCTCAAAAAGGAAGGGTGTAGGACCCCATTTAATTATTGTTTGTGATCAGTTATATTAATACCATATAATTAGCTAAGGCTGAACTCTCTTTTTGTGTCCATCTGGTGGTTATTTTGATGTTGTTGTGACTTCATTTACTGCTCTTTCAAGTATATTTAAGCATGCCTTTGCAGCCTTATTAATCATTGATCATCACAATATTTACAAAGCTAGAAAATTATGGGGTTAAGATTTAAAATGATCAAGCTTTGGGCCTATGCAGGTTAAGATTGAATTCCAGAAATATAATATGTGCAAATCTAGTTCCTTTTTTCAAAAAAAAAAAAAAAAAAGAATGCAAAAACCAAGCAAATGAAATTCAGACTTGTAAAAAAAACAGAGGTTTTTAATCTCCTTACTGAGTTCCATATTGAAGTCTATCTTTAGGGTTGTCATGAACGCGATCCCTCTGAGGTTACCGCTAGGATCACTCTGTTGGGTTATGTTTCTCTTTGCTCTTACCTTTCTTTGATTTTCCTGAAAATCTTGTTCATTGCCCTTCTTGTTAATAAAATTTTGTATTGATAACTAATTTTGTCAAATCTTTGTTCTTTTTTTCCTTCTTCTTCTTCTTGTGAGCAGGAAAGGGGTTTCCTCCCTTTGTCCGTTGCGCTGTTGTCATCTTTTGCTTTATGGTCTGACACATCCAGCACGGTGGACTTGTTTGTGGATATTGTATCATACTTTCAGGCCATTGTTCTTTCTCTTCTTTCTACTCGCTCAGGTTTGATTTATATTAGTTGATAGGTTCGGTTTTTCTAACTCAGTTCCGTGGCAGTGTTTCTTCAAAAACCTCAAAATCTTTTGTTATATACACTTATTCTGTTTTCAGGGTTGATTTTCCTTGGTCGCGACCTTGAAGTTGCCACTACAATAATTCATGCCTTAAAGGGTGTTGATAATTGGAAGAAGGAAGACTCCATTTCCCTTCGACATGCATCTGTCCTAATCTCCAAGGGTTTCTTTTGTCACCCACGTGAAGTTGCTCTGATCATTGAGATGCATTTGAAGGCAGTGAGTTCTGGTTATTGTTGAAATCAATATATTCCTTATTTCTCTGCTCTAAACCCTGCTGCATCATAGAGACAAGAAAGAAAGCAACGAAACAAATCTTCTCCTCATTCCTCAAAATTCTCTGTGTTTATATTTTCTCTCCAGTAATCAACTGTATTTCCTCTTGTACTTGTCGCAGATTAATGCCATAGACCGTTTAACGACATCAAGTCCAAACTCTGAAGATTTGTTGTGGGTAGTATGGCAGCTTTGCGGTCTTTCCAGGTAGGAACTTCTTATTTTATTTTATGCTGAAGGTTTACAATCTCTCAACCTTTTGACTAATGCTTTTGAGATGTTCTTCAGATCTGATTGTGGGCGCCAGGCTTTGTTGGCTCTGGTTCATTTCCCAGAGGTAATAGGCTGTTATTCTGCATCAGTCTAATAAAAAATGGAAATGTTTCAAAAGCTTCATGTGTGTGTTTTACTGGCTAACACAATTATCATCGTCAACCTTAATATCTATAGCTTATCATTTAGTGATACATTTTGAAACTCTAAAATCAGGTTTTTCCTTGCGTCGAGTGATATGCATTTGCCCATCTCTTGTATTATATTTCCATGACCTGGAATTTCTTTTGTCTTGTGTAGGCTCTTTCAGCTTTAATTGCGATACTTCACTCAGTCAGGGAATCGGATCCAGTTGCCCCAAATAGTGGTACTTGAGAACTCCATTTAGCGGCAATTTTCACCTCAAGAAAAAATGGAAATGATGCTAGTTTACTTTTTTAAAAAGGGAAAAACTGGAATTTATGCTACTTTATGCTACTTTATGCTGATTATATTGAATTTTCAATGTGTTCACCTCATGTCTATTAACTTCTTGATTTTTAGGAGCGTCACCCTTGAACCTTGCTATCTTTCACTCTACTGCTGAGATTTTTGAGGTCATTATTTCGGACTCAACTGCGTCTTCTCTGGGGGCTTGGATTGGACATGCTAAAGAACTTCATAGAGTCTTACATTCATCCTCCCCAGGATCCAGCAAAAAAGATGCTCCTGCAAGACTTTTGGACTGGATTGATGCTAGTGTGGTGTACCACAGGAGTGGAGCAATTGGTCTTTTACGATATACAGCTATCTTAGCTTCTGGAGGAGATGCTCACATGGCCTCAACAAGTCTTTTGGCATCTGATGGCATGGACGTTGATAATGTCATTGGGGATTCTTCCTGTGCTGATGGTAATATCATAGAGAATATGCTTGGGAAACGCATCACTGAGAAGGATTTTCCTGGTGTTGTTCTTCGTGACTCATCTGTTGTTCAGCTGACAACAGCATTTCGAATTTTGGCGTTTATTTCCGATAATTCGGTATGACATTATAGCGGTGTCATTCTTATCATATTACATGTCATTAGGGAAAACTCATCCGTAATATTGTTGTTTGTTGGTGAAGGCTGTCACTGCTGCTCTTTATGATGAAGGTGCAGTCATGGTTATCCATGCAGTTTTAATCAACTGCAGGCTCATGCTTGAGAGGTCCTCAAACATATATGGTCAGTTTTTCCAACCATTATGTTTGCTTGAATTAGAAGATTCAGCTATAATTCGGCACCTACATATTTCTTTCCTAACTTCTGACCCCTTGTTTGATGTAAAGTTTTCATAACATACTCTGGAAATTCTATCATACACTGAAATTATCCGAAAATACAAAAGCAAAAGAGAACAAAATAAATGTTCGACCATATTTTGTGATATGGAACACTAGTAAAAACCCCAATCAGTAGAACCTAGGTTTATGATGCACATAATCTATTTAATAAATTGGTTATGGAATGAAGTATCAACTTCCCTTATGAAAGCAGAAGTTTTACATTGTTTAATCAAATCAAGTATTTTGTGCTTTCTTTGTGTTGCTCGGAGTTTTTTCGTGTTAATTTGGTTAAAACATTTGATATCCGAACTTCTTTTGGGTAATAGTGGTGTCCAGGACAATCAGTGTGCAACTCAATTAATTCATTGGGTACCTGCTATTTCCCATCAGTGTGGGGATCGAATAACCCTGTCTATCAAGACTTAGCTTGAAAGAGATCACCTAACTTTTTTTTCTTCCTCTACTAGGATTGGAAGTCTGATCTTCTATGGTCCAATCTAGCTTCATTGGCCGCTAGGCTACACTCTTGGGTGCGACACATGGACTTCTATAGTCGCATATAGTGCAACTTCATGTTAAGTCTTGATATGGACTCTTGAACTCAAGTATTTGAATGAGTCTTATTAGGTTTTCCCGGTTCCCCCAACCCTCGTGAGTCCCATCCTGCCCTGCCTTAAACTGGAACTCAGAAACAGGACACATATAATAACTATAAGAGAGTAGCTGCCAAAACAAGCTCCCTAAGGTCGCACCTAAGATCTGAAGGACTCGCTTGTGTGCGCATACATTCCCTTAAAGAGTGGAGTTTTATGATCAATCTTAGTAGAGCTCAAAAGGAAGTGTATATCTTTTTGGATTTAATGCTATATTTTGATGTCAAGAAAGTAGCTATAAGATGTGTTTCCCAAAAAAATGCAGGGAAAACAAAAAGTCACCATGAATGAGCTTGTTAGAAGCTTAACAAGGGTCTTTTAGAAACAACCTCTCTACCTCCCCAGGGTAGGGGTAAAGTCTGCGTACACATTACCCTTCCCAGACTCACTTGTGGAACTCCATTGGGTTGTTGTTGTTGTTGAATGAGCTTGTTAGAGGGGAAAACTATGTGAAGAAAGTTTGCCACTGTAGATTTTGTTGTTAAAATCATACAAGATGTTGGAAGAATGCTTTATAAAAGTTTATATTTTTTGGATTGATTGCTTCACTGTACAAATGTAAGGATAATGTAGGAAAGCTTATGTTGCTGCCCTTTCTTCTCATTTTATATATCATTCGAGCCCTTCTCAAAAGAAAAATAAATGTATCATTTTCGAGAAGTGACTAACAGGGTGTTTGGCTAAGCTAATAAGTTTGTCAAATTGGCTTATAAGTACCTTTTGACTTATCTACGCGTTTGGTATGCTTCCAAAGTGCTTATTAGCCAAGTGCTTATAAGCTAAAATCAGCCATGAGTCATAAATTGGTCACCCCAACTTATGGCTTTTTAGCTTATAAGCACTTTAAGTTTGACCAAGGCTTTTACTAGTTTATCCTTAATAATTTTTTCTAATTCACAAAATATTTTTCCCAAAATAAATTTTCTAACTTTCTTTTCATTCTGTATTCGTTGTTCATCTTTTTCTTTACAAAAATGTCTTTTTAATTTATAATCTTTTGTAAGTTTTTAAGGATATCTTAGTCATTTTAATAAAAGAACAACTTATCAGCACTTTTTTACCAAACACATCATCTGCTTATTACCCGTTTCAGCACGTCTATCCAAACACGTAATGCTTATTTACAAAATCAGTTTCAGCCCTTAAAAATGTTTTTCAGCATTCCAAACTTATCGGCTATTTACAATCAGCTAATCAAAACGGGCTCTAAGTGCTCAATAGTCATTGTTGTGGTTTCTTCGCACAGTAATGTTCAATTTACATACTGACTCTTCCACATAAAGAATCGATGGGTTCTGTTCTCCATTGGATTCTCTTACTATTTAAGAACGCCTTTTTTCAATACTTCTGAATTTTATACAATATGCTAAGAATTAGTACAACATGGTGTGTGGTAAGTGCACTCCATAAGTCCGAAACATGGCTGTTGCATTATGTCTGGTCTGGTACTTAACTGGACAAGGTAGAGGAATGAGCCAATTGTCCACTGAGTTCCGAAGCTGAAATAATAGATCTCTCTGTCACCCTCTAAAAAATTAGTGAGAAACTACTTTTGACAAATTATTTTTCAATATATACTTTAATGTAAATTGTGATTGCCTTATTTCCCGTCCTAAAATCAAGTTTTTTTTACTTTTTGAGACCAATCCTAGCTGAATTGTCATTAAATAACATCTAAATAAAAAGTACATAAACCATTCGAACTTTTAAGAGAGCTCGTTTGATTATCTTTTTTTCTTTTCCTTCTCCTAACTGCACCCTTGGAAACAAGTATTTGCTAAGGTGATTTGAGCCTCTGCTGGGCTCAATCCATAGCGGAGGCAAAAAACACTAGGTGACTTTCATCTACCTAAGCCTTGGTTGACAGAGTTACTCGATACCTGTGCTGGTGGGAGGTAGTAGGTACCTGGTGGAATAGTCGCAGTGGCGGATCTAAGATTTAAACTCTATGGGTTCAACATTTAAAGTTCTTAGTATAGAACCTATTATATTTATTATGGGTTCAGACCTGCTACGTGTTGCATTTTTTGTGAATTTTTGCACTAAATTTATACTCCGCGTTGAAAGTACTGGGTTCAGATGAACTCGGTACTATAACACTACATACGCCTCTGAAAAGTCAAGGTGCCTAAAAGTTAGCCCGGTCACCACCTTCAATAAATAACACAATTATTTGGAAAGGTTACTTGAAAAAGAGAGAATTCCTAAGATGCTATATAAAATTTACCATTAATCTCCTCACCAACTAGAACTCCTTAGTCATTATCCCCTCTTCCTCCTCGTTGTTAACATCAGACTACGACTTGTCAAATCCTCTTCTTCAGCAGCTCCACCAGCCTGTCATTTGTTTTAAGCCTGGATGCTCTTGCCGCATTTGTCCTTTCCTTTTTTCTGCCTTTGCTATCTAAGGACTAAGGAGCTTTCACAGCAAATCTGTTTTTGCTGTGTCTGCCAGCAGACGAAGTACATGTGTAGTTCTTGATGCTTCTCCTTACTGCTTCCTGAACTCCTCCATGAAGGCGAAGAAATTGCTGGCAGGCCTCATAGGACTGTTAGGATTATTGGCAATCTTCTTGTCTTTTCTAGTTGTGGTAGCTTGCTTTTTCTTGGACGACCGAGGAATCCGTTTGGGTACAACCATTAGGACCAACCAAAGCCTTTGAAACTCGGGATAATGGGCCTGCCCCTCTAACCTTCTCCACTTAAATAACAGGCTTAGTTGGCATGGCGTAAGGCTTGAACCTTTGACCTATAAGTCATAAGAGCCTCAACCTTTTCCCCTTGAATTAAGCCATGGGGCTAGTCGCAATAGCTTTATTCTTCATGCTGAATTATCAGCTTCGGCTTTGGATAATTGGATATATCTCCTATCATAATGGATATAATGTCACACTACTATCACATTGTTTTCAAGCTTGAGTAATTAAATTCGGGAAATTGTTTAAGGCTTGCAAGCTAAGTTTTCGGTTAAGCCCATAAATGGCTAATGTGGAAAATTGAGAGATAGTATACCCGAAAGGACAACCCTTTACGTCCAACCTCGAGCTTTTGGTTTGAGTCACCATTGGGAAAGTGAGAAAAGTCACCATTGCCTTGTGGAGTTGGGAAGGGAGATAGGAATTACTATATCCAAAAAACAAAGAAGGAATGTAAATCAATCTTTATTTTCATAGGTGGGATATCGGTTTGAGTGGTTGTGAGATGGAAGCTACAACAACAACAACAACAACCCAGTAAAATCCCACCAGTGGGGTCTGGGTAGGGTAGAGTGTAGGCAGACCTTACCCCTACCCCAGAGGGGGTAGAGAGGCTGTTTCCGGGAAACTATGGGATAGAAATATTGACGGGGAAAAGAAGGTTTGCAGTGGGTTTAGTTTTTGGTAATCCTACTCTTCATTTCTTTTTCAGTTGTTTTTCCTTTATTGAAGTGGTCAGGACTCAGCAGTATGATGGCCAAATAACTGAGGACTGGCCGATGACCCATCAAGTATCCAAAAGGGAAAATAATGTTGGAAGTGTCTATTGGTGTAGATGCCCTCTTCTCCTACCTCCACCTTCCTCCCTCAAACGCTTGGTAGTTGATCTTACCATGGAACTGGGGAGAGGATGGTACTCCCTTATGCCAAAAGAAAAAGATAGTGGAACTTGTGGATGCACCAGTGTTTCCTGGATATGGTCCATGCTTTGTTGAGAGGGGATGGTGTCCAGTAGAGAAATTAGATCTTTCTTGATTGTCAAAAAAGTGTGGACCATTTTTCGGTTTGTGTCTGTCATCCTTGCTCCAAGGTCATACTTATCGTTTTTTCCGTCTTCTTGATGCCATTCAATGAATCTACTTCATAAGAAAAGGTCATATTAAATCTTCTCTTTATCGTTCCAAATTTATCTGACGTCTTGAAGGGACAGTAGAAAATATGGATCTTAAATCTGTTTTTGGAGTCGCTCCTCATTATGCAGTGACATGTGAACAGGACCAAGCTTCACATGGTCCTAACACAGTGCTTCTGTAGAAAATACTAGACAGCAGTTCCCTAATTCTCTTCCACTGTGAGCAAGAGTCCCAGAAAAACAAAAGAGGAAAAGTCATCCAGCTTATTTGTCAGCTCTATCGTTCAAATCATATTAATATGCAACTTATATGCTTTTCTTATTTGATGGTAGTAAATGGGCATGCTTTGGAGCTTCTGTTTCTGACAGATGTCTGTCAGTTTGACTCTAATGCTCTATAGATTTCGTTCTTGGAGAGTCATGTAGGAAAATCAAACTTAGGAATCATGTAGGAAAATCAAACTTAGGAAATTCTTTCTCATGAATATTTTGCTTTTATTTAATTGTGACATCTATCATCAATTCCCTTCTCTATTTTACTTTCTGCTTTTTCCTGACTTCAGAAAGTATAAGTTGTCATACGTTACAAGATTTTCGTGTTTCTACTTTTCCTTGAGCAGATTACCTAGTTGATGAGGGTACAGAATGCAATTCGACTTCGGATTTACTACTGGAACGTAATCGTGAACAGACCCTCCTTGATTTGCTAATTCCCTGTCTGGTGCTGTTGATTAATCTGTTGCAGAAGCTAAAGGTTTGTAGTGACTATTTTAGGGGAGAAAGTACTTGATGTTATATTTTCAAGTTGCTTCCTCCAGTGCTGGTCTTCAAATGCTTGCGCATTATCTCTTCGGTTCCTCATCGAAACTTGGTCGACCTTCCGAGGGCATTGCTGTATTTATGTCTTCAAACAAGGACATCTCCATCCTTCATAAACTATTAGCGAGGGCTTATATTAGATTTAGGACAATTAGAGTTAAGCTCCTGTCAATTCTAAAGCAGAAGTTTTACAGGATGTTTGGGATAATTGCTGTCTATAATAGTGTTAGATCTACTTCTTTGAGCAGCATCCCTTTTTCTGCACATTTGTGGGTTGGTGGTTACCTTTTTATAAGTTAGATGATCATTTATCTTTTCCCAAGTTCTGCATTGCACATGATGTTCCTGACAGAGGCAAGTTGTTCTCTTACTCAACTTGTAGGAAGCTAAGGAGCAGCATAGGAATACTAAACTAGTAAATGCTCTTCTACAGTTGCACAGAGAAGTGAGGTAAGGAAACACTTTCATCTAAGTTCCAGCAATTCTTTTCACCTAGTTTCTCCTTACTTTATTTAACTATTTTTATTACTTTATTGCAGTCCAAAGTTGGCCGCCTGTGCAGCAGATGTATCCTATCCTTACCCCAGTTTTGCACTTGGGTTTCAAGCTGCTTGCCATCTTCTTGTTTCTGCATTAGCATGTTGGCCAGTTTATGGTTGGACCCCTGGCCTTTTTCATTTCCTCCTAGATAGTCTTCATGCAACTTCAGTATTGGCATTAGGTCCCAAGGAAATCTGTAGTCTGCTTTGCTTATTGGTATGTGACGCTTGATAACTCGGATTCTTGAGCAGAAAGCTTGATATTCATTTTTTTTCTTGATATGTCATATTTGAAGCTGACTGCAAACTGATTATCTCTTCTCCGGATCATATATGTACATTCAAGAACGACTTATTCACAGAGGAAGGTGTGTGGCTCTGGGAAAATGGAACACCCACATTGAGTGTCCTTAGAACCTTGGCTGTTAGGACGTTATTAGGGCCTAAGAAGGAGAAGGAGATTAATTGGTTCTTGCAGGCTGGATTCCAGGAGAAGCTGCTCGCACAGTTGAACCCGCACTTGAGCAAAATTGCTCAGATTATTCTATATTGCTCCGCCAGTGTATGTAATTATTTGTCAGTCCCTAGTTTTCTTTCTATTTTTACGTCTGGATGTAGTGATTCAATGGGCAGTTCGGAGAAAATTTCCATTTATCCTTTTTTTTGGAGAATGAATATTTTCTTTTATCCTTGATCTGCAATTTGTCTAATGATTAAGGTGCAATTTACCAGACATTGGTGGTCATCCAAGACATGCTTCGAGTGTTCATTATTCGTATTGCATCTATAAGCAGTGATAATGATTCAGTACTTCTACGGCCAATGATATTGTGGATTCGTGATCGTCTTTCTGAAAAATTTCCATTGTCTGATTTGGATTCTTACAAGGTCATATTACTTTCCCTCTTTACATGAGTCTTGGCAACATTATTGTTTCTGATTTTTTCCAGGCTGTGAACTTCAACTTGTTTTCTTATGATTGCAAACCGTTTTCTTTCAGGTTCAGCAATTGCTCTCCTTTCTGTCTCTACTGCTAGAGCACCCATATGGAAAGGTGTCTGCATTCACAATAAATTGAATCTGCTTTAATAGTTTGACATATGTATCTGTTACTAAGCAGCTGAATGTTATATGCTTAACACATTTCTTTTGTTCATCAGCGATTATTCTTGAAGGATGGTGGCCTTCGGATGCTAATGACGGTTCTTGAAAAGTGTTCAGCTGCTGCTAGCTTAGATGCGAAACAGTCAGCTCAGAAAGGGTTTTCACTTCTTAGTTGGTGTGTCCCTATATTCAAGTCTATTCGACTAATTAGTGAGTGCAGGGCTTCTCCGCAAACCCCAGGAATAGTTGAGAGGTTAGCTAGGGTTGCATGTACAGCAATCTGGTTTCTTGTTTAGCTCTTTCTGTTGATGCTTATGCTTCTAGTGTGCTTGTTGTGATTTCCAGACACATCCCTGAAGATATGACTGCTGAAGAAAGTTGCTTGCTTTTGTC
The DNA here is from genome assembly GCA_005239525.1 of Nicotiana knightiana. NCBI lineage: Eukaryota > Viridiplantae > Streptophyta > Magnoliopsida > Solanales > Solanaceae > Nicotiana > Nicotiana knightiana. Next base: position 20,312 of record ML387753.1, on the reverse strand, counting down.
ATTGCTCCTTAGATTTTGCAAGGTATTTCCTTTTTTGTTTTCTGTTTTGTTTATGGCTTAGATGTGGCACTCATGGGCAACTGTGCATCTATATGAAACCGTGGTTTATGCACTATTTGTTATTTGCTTTCTGGAGATCAGTTCAAGATTTTGGTTAAGCTTCTGAAGTTTGTGGCACGATTCAAATTTCTTTGGATATTGATTTGTAGGTTATGTTGCACCGTATCTGGTAGTAGGTAACACCGACATTTTCTTCCTTTTCTCTTGTTTGATTGGGCTGGATGGGGGCCATCAGTTTTAGTTTTCTTGCAATTTATTTCGCTTTATAATTAGTGCATTATAGTGTTTGCTCCTTCCTCGGTCCTTTGGGAAAATTAAAGCATTTCGATTCCTGAACCAGTACTAATAGTTGCTGTTTTTTTTCTAATTGAAAATCTTGATTCTGCTGATATGACTATTTAGGTTGATATATTGATACAGGGGTCTTTTTGGTTGACGAACTTCCTTTTTTTCATTCTCACACTATTATTATTTTTAAATTTTCTGTTTTTATTTTCAAAGTTTGCAAAGCTTTTTAGTAATGGTTGCAGACTTCTCTATTTCTGATTCCTAAAGGAGGGGGTTTAGGAATAAAGAAGGTAAATAAGATTCAGATTTATGCCTTTAGATGTAAGCTCCAAGTTAGAGCAAAAGGTATTATAAGACGGAGTACAAAGAATAATGGAAGGGGTGTGGTGTTCTCGAATAGAAACTGATAAGAAACTGTTAGTATAGTTTGTAAGCATCCCCAAGATATTTAATACCACATCGCCAACAAGCATCCCTTTCCCTTCATTTTTTCTATCGTAAATATGCCTCACATATATATAAAGAAAAAGAGAGAAATTAGGGGGAAATATTTTGGATGAGGTGGGAGACCCATGATCACTGCACACTCCAGGAGAGAGAAGGGAGAGGTGGAGGTTTATTTTAAACTTTGGTGGTAGAAGAACCAGCAGGTGCCATGGATATTTGCTGTGTTCGAGGAGAAGAAAAATAAAGAGGTTTGACCAAAATTATTTGGTTGATTATGAATATTTTGAAGCCAGCCCAAATTTGATGGGTAAACCTCTTTAACAGTATCCATCTCTTTTTCTATACCAAGTGAAAATTAAAAAAAGACCTCCATTTAATAGGTATCCAATTGTATTATCCAAGTCGGAAATATTTGCATATTTTCCAAATAAAAAAAGGAAGTGAGGAGACACGTACATGCATCCTGAATTAAAAAGGGAAATGTAGACTTCATTTCTGGTGTTTGGTTATGTTAATACATGGGAAATGTGTAGCAGATAAAGAAAACAGAATAGGCTTTTTTAAGGCGCAATCCATTTTCAGCTGAGTCTCTACTCCTGCTCTATATAACTTGTTTCCACAGTCCTAGCAAGTAGACAATATCTTACTCTTTTACAGCAATCACCGAGTCTTACCCCCCCCCCCCCCCCCCCCCCC
>ML387753.1:0-18316 GCA_005239525.1 Nicotiana knightiana | reverse complement strand
CCCGCCCGGTCGCACGCGCCACCTGCTATCAAATGATATCAACTGTTGTGCATAACCAAACCCTCAGAAACTGATTTTCCTAGGTCAGCCATTTTCCACATATGATTCTTGATGAACGCCCTCGAACAAATTTTCAGAGGATAATATTTTGGCCTTGGGAACTTATTACCTTATAAAAATTTTTTGGCCTTGCGATTGGTCTCCAATAATCACAACTTATTCTGTAGGAAACCTTTTTATGTCATTTGGAACTCAGCCCATGTAAAATATAATTGGTTTGTTATGGGTGTCCCCAACCTGTGTTAGTATTCTTGATTAATTTCTAACTAGTTTTTTAAGATGATGTGACTCGACAAGTACTTTTCTTGCTCTTTTTTTGAGTGTAAGTTAACAAGTATATTTCTTGCTTTCTTTTGCTCATTCGTGAATCTTCTGACATTACTTCCTTCTCCTGGATAAACATATCAGGTCCTTCCTGCTGGAAAGGAATTGCTTTCCTGCCTGCTAGCTTTGAGATTATTGTGGTCATCTGCCAAGGGAAAAGATGCTCTGCTTTCACTTTGTCTGCATGTTCAGTCCTCTAACATTGAGGATCAGGAATTTGAGAAACAATTTGAAAATGATCTAAACCGTGATTTCAATCTTGACTGGAAGGAGCATCCTCCATTGCTATGTTGCTGGGAAACTCTGTTAAGGACAACTGCTTCAAAGGATATTCCACCAGCTTATACTGTTCAGAGCATTGGGACATTATCCTCGGGTGCCTTGTCCTTCTGCATGGACGGGGAAAGGTCCGTTTGTTCATGTACTATTTTTACATTTGTATGCTGGGAGTGGGGACTGTGGGTGCTTGGTTAAGTGTGAAGATTCCACCCGTTTCTCTGGTGCATGGCCACAGTTCAAATCCTTCTATATGCATGCTTATCATTGTAAACCTTAGATCACATGGAAGAAAGTTGTCTCGAAAGACCTGCAATATCTTAAAGTCCATATAGACTTGGCAAAAAATGGGAGATAATTGAAGAAAAAAGATCTTTATATAGGCGATACGAATTAGTTGGGGTTAAGCTGTAGTCATGTTAGCTTATTTAATTTAGGTCCAATATTTGCTATGGGTCTTTTGTCTTGTTAGAAATTTATACGCTATTGAGAATCCTAGTGCTAAAGAAATGTTTTTCTTTTTGTTATAGTTTTTTCTTAATTTTATTCTATATAAATATAGCAACTGGACAATGAGGATTCATATAGCTGACCCTAACTTGATTTGTTATCCTATGCGGACAGATGTTGTTAGTCAAAATCGGCAACATGACCTGTTAAGCTTTGCATGAGATGTCACTGTTAACCAACTTTTCTTGTAATTTGGTGTGCATTTTGTTCTTAAATATTGTTAATTCTTTAGTGTGAGCTTGGAGAGGGTTGCTGCAATCAAGTACCTCTTTGGATTTGAAAATGGCAATGTAGTCATGGACGAGCTTGTTGAGGGGACCATTGAATCTATAGAGGAGCTTGTTAATTTGTTGAAGGCAAGTGACAGTTCCTTCTTGCCTGGATCGGACAAGACTTTGGACCAGGTATACTTCTCCTTTCCTGTTGATGGTTTGTTCTAATTGTTACCTTCAAATGTATGTAATAGGATTTTTATTGGACAGATCAAGGAGTCGGCAAGATCATTAATGCTTCTGCTGCACAAACCTACCGGCACAGTTGAGGCAGATGATATAACGAGCAGTATTATTTTCCCTTCACCAGCTGGTACTCCATGTTCCTCAAAGACACACACCATTGTAGATGGTGGTACTGAAAGGATCGAGGATTATGACTTAAATGAATTTGGAGTCAAGTTTTTGTGGGAGTGCCCTGAAAATTTGCGTGATAGGTTGACGCAGACAGGTCTTACTGGTAAAAGGAAGATCTCCTCAATGGAAGGGCCAAATAGTAGGCGCGCCAGGGGAGATGGTACCTCTGCTGAGAACACTATACAGGGTGCATTCCCACGGGGATCTATACCTACCATTGTCCCTTCAGGTCCTACTCGTAGGGACACTTTCCGCCAGCGCAAGCCAAACACGAGCAGGCCTCCTTCTATGCATGTGGATGACTATGTTGCAAGGGAAAGAAGTGCAGATGGATCTAATAATCCTAATGTTATAGCAGTCCCGCGAATAGGATCTACTAGTGGGAGACCACCGTCTATTCATGTGGATGAATTCATGGCTCGGCAAAGGGAACGCCAAAATCCTCCAGGGATGCTGGTTTCTGATTCGGCTGCTGCACAAGAGAAAGCAGCACTACCTGAAAACAAAACAGAGGCAGAGAAGTCAAGTAAATCTCGTCATTTGAAGCCTGATCCTGATGATGATCTCCAGGGAATAGATATCGTATTTGATGCAGAGGAATCAGAACCTGATGATAAACTGCCTTTTCCCCAGCCAGATGATAATCTACATCAACCTTCATCTGTAATTGTTGAACAAAATTCTCCCCGGTCAATTGTTGAAGAGACAGAAAGCGAAGTGAATGAAACTAGTCAGTTTTCTCAGCTGGGTACACCGGTGGCTTCAAATGCTGATGAAAATACCCAAAGTGAATTTTCTTCGAGGATGTCGGTTTCTCGTCCTGAGCTGCCGTTGGCTCGAGAACCTAGTGTTTCTTCGGATAGAAAATTCAGTGATCAGTACGAGGACATAAAGAATTTCCCACCTAAAACCTCCACTGGGTTCGCTTCTCCTGCAGCAGCAGTTAGTTCTGGTGTAGGTGCTTCTGCGTTTACAAAGGCTTCTCCATCATCTGTACAGGCAGCTGTTGATTCTCGAATGCCACCCAACTTCTACTCTAGAGCCACTGTACAGAAAAGTGGAGTTACTCCGCAAACTGTCGGTTCTCAAGGATATTTTGACCAGAAATTGCAGCCACCATTACCACCAACTCCGCCTCCTGTGACCATGTCACCCTTGTTGTCTCAAAGTGCAGATCGTATAAGCCAATCTTCTCCATTTGTTAGCTCTATGATAGATGTTCAGCCACATTTACCGCCAGGCTTCCATGTGAGGAAAAGATGCAATATTTGTGTTTCTTATTTTTATTATTTATTATTATTGTTATTGCTACTACTACTACTACTACTATTAGTCTACTACTGCTACTACTATTGTTGTTGTTGTTATAATAATAATAATAATAATAATAATAATAATAATGATAATAATAATAATTATTATTATATTATTATTATTTGACTGAAATATGATGTTTTTTCTCTATAACAGGTTCAAGCTGAGTACTTATCAACTGGGGCTTCAGCCTCTATGATATCCAGTCCTTTGCGAGATTCAAAGTTTGGACGGACATCCCTTTCTTCACCCGGAGGATCTGTTAGGCCTCTTCCACCACTTCCTCCGACGCCTCCGCCATATGCAATTAGCCATTCTAATTTATCCTCATTAAAAAATCCAACTTCCCAGTCTCAATTTTATAATCAAAGTGTTGGAACTAATGAGCTTCAGCAGACCTCTCTTACACATTCAAGTGATGTTCGACCAGGTAACCTGTCAGTATCTGGTCCTATCCTAACATCTTATCCTCCACCTCCATTAGCACCACCCTTGCTATTCAATAGGCCTGGATCACTGCCTGTCAGTCTTTATGGAAGTAGCTCAGTTCCATATCACGTTGAAAAGCTCCCTAGTATCTCACAGCATCTTCCTGCCATTCACTCTATACCATCTGTCACCCAGCTGCAGCCACTCCAGCCCCCTCAACTTCCTCGTCCTCCACAACAGCATCTTAGGCCACTTGTTCCAGCTTCACCCCAGTCAGAGCAAAGTGGTCCTTTGCTACAAAGCCCCCTGCACATGCAAATGCAAATGCAGCCACCACAGGTGTTGCATCAAGCCCAAGTTTCTCCAGCTCATGTATACTACCAGACCCAACAGCAGGAGAATGTCTCGCATTCATTACAACAGCAACAAATAGAACATTCTCTCGCTCAAGTTCCACAGCTGCATGGTGATAGTGTCACCCAGCAACAAGATTCTGGGATGTCATTACAAGAGTTTTTTAAATCTCCAGAAGCTATTCAGGTACTTACTGTACACTGGCTTGCGTGTCCCATTGCATTTGTGGCAATCAACTCAACTCTCTATAATTGATATTATTAGGAGACTGCAAATTATGGGAAGTTAGAAATAATTATGAAGTTCATTAACTGATTGGATCAACTGTAATGTTTTTATTTCATAAGAAAAATGTCTGTTAAAGCCCATATTTGTACTTGTATTTTTGTGATGAAAAAAATTAAGGAAATAATAGATTTTGGATGATGGGATAACACAATAATATGATTGATATACGTTCAAATATTTCGTGTGTTATGAATATAATGCACAATCACCATTAGAATATCTCGCTATAATTAGACTCCAAAGGCGACCTTAGCAAAAAAGAATTAAATGCGATTACAGCTTTACTTGGTGTTTAGGAAATGCTCTCAGGCACGGATCTTGAGATCTCTCTCTCCTACTTTCTAGGACTGTAGAACAACCTTTTCCGGTGGATTCTTCCGCCGGAAATTAACTTTTTCTTCTTAAAATTCTTCCTATACTAGTCTTATAGCAGGAAACAAGACTTGTAATGGGGGAAAGCATAATCTATTTTAATGCTGGTTTCAAATCCTTTGACATTACCAGATGGTATTCCAACAAAGACACATGGTTTGACTGGGTGGAGAGAAGTCGAAACATGATGAGACGATCAACAATGAGCAAAAAGTTTATGGAATGGATCTCTTTTGTACTCAAAGAGGCCTCGAAAGACCAAAAGAATATGGTAAGGAGATGGAAAACAAAAGACAGGACTTCAGAATACTTTTGTACCAGGAAGTACAATGAACACGGAAGGTATATGAGCATCTTGTCACTACAGGGGGTAGCTAGATCAGTTATTATCATACCTGAGTCAGTCATAAAAGCAGGATGGAAGGATGTAGCGTTCAAGATAGAAAGTTTTATTAAATGCGATTCTCAATTGAATATCCCAGTACCACCCAGAGTTACTGAAGCGAACTACCCATATGCCAAAGCAGTCCAAGAGAGTAAATGGCAACCCAACACTCCATGTAGAGTAAATGGAAACTCATTAAATGGTGTTATAAAGATGCGGAAATACCTGGAGTGAAGGACACTGGACTTTTGAAAAGATGCATCATTGGATATTTTGGGAAGGAAGTCAAGGAGAGACACACTTTAGCAGATATCAGGAGATGGGTCTCTGCCTCATGGAACAAAGTCTTTGGAGTGAATATGTACGACATGACTGGGAATTTGTATCTTTTCGAATTCCCAAACAGGAACATGGCTGAACAGCTCATCCAAGGAGAATGGAAATGGAAGAAACATAGGTTTTACCTGGAATGTTGGAACCCCATTGCTGGATGTATACCCAACTCCCTTTCAGTCAAGACCACCCGGATCAGAGCCATGGGAGTGCCTCTGCATCTATGGTCACGAAAGATCTTCAGAAAAATTGGAGAACTATGCGGTGGGTGGATAGCTACCGAGGAAGAGAAGGAACTTAGGAATCATCTGAAGGTCTAGGATTGAAATAGCAGGCGATGGACGGAATATACCATCTGAGGTTACCATTGAGAGACGTGGTAAATTTTTTTATCCCAATCTGGTTGGAAAAACACTCGGTTTGAATTAGGGTTGCCAGAGAAGACGGAGTTGTCGGAGATGCTGAAGACATTGGATGGATGCCCGGGCATTGAGAAGGAAGGACGCTTTCAGAGGCGAAAGGCCATGGGGAGATACCGTCTGTGATCCATGGATCTCCGATCGGGAAACCGTATCCAACCGAGAATACAATAGGTCGAAGCTTCTGAAAAACCATAGGGTAGGGACTTCCTACATAGTAGGAGAGCAGGACAGTCAGACAGTTGTGGACCACGTGGGGTGTAATGACATTTATTTTAAAATAAATGAGAAGGCACGTGCTAGGCATGAAGATGGATTGGGGGAAGGGAAATTATTGTGCTCATTTAGTGAAACCAACGCTGGCTCTATAACTCCAATTAGGCCAGATTTTTCGGCCCAAGTCATTTTTAATGACTTTCAACTAAGGCCCACAGAAGATAAAAGGTTCGACTCATGTTTAGAAGAACTGGGGGCAACTTCTTTCTCGAACCAGAAGGAATATCTAAACAATCAACCACTAAACTTCGAGACAATCGAAGGAATTGGTAGTTACGCTGTGAATTCAATAATTTGCATGGGGCCAGAAGAAGAAATTTGTGCAGGGATACAGGGAGAAAAGGCAGAATATGATATGGCCATAATCAAAGTGGGGGAAGACCAGCCAAGGGGCAAACCTGGGCAACAACAACAATTGAGCCAATTCAACTCGGAGATTAATGGTGAAGATTGGGGAGTCGAAGATGTTATTCCTATCTCAGTTCAGCATCACAATTCACTCCCGGAAAAAGAGATGAATGCAACACTCTGGGTGCACCAGAATTTACTCAGGTTGAGTAAGATGTTTGGGGTGGATTTTCAGGGTCATGAAAAAGAAGCTTTGAGCTTCTTTTGCAAATCGATAGCTGCAGACAAATTGGAAGGATGGAACTGGAATCAAAAGTCAAAAAGACTAGATTCAAAGGTAAGAAAGAGTTGAAAGATTTAGTTTCTTTTGATGTCAAGTTCAAAAGTAATGGAAAAAGTAGGGGGAACAATTTGTCAGCTATTGAATTATGATGATCAATTTAGTATCATGGAATGTTAGGGGTTTGAACAATTTGGCTAAGAGGAGAATTATAAAAAGTTTAGTACTGGAGTGGAAGGCAGATATTATTTGCTTCAGGAAACAAAATTAGAGGGGATATAAAGGAGGTTGTTAGCCAGATTTGGGGAGGGAGATGGGTGAGGTATGCATGCCTGGAAGCTAGTGGTACCAGAAGTGGTATTGCAATGCTATGGGATTGTAAAATTTGGAAAGGAGAGGTGCTACAGATAGGAGCCTACACTCTGACATGTAAATTCAAGGCTCTTTTGCAGAATTTCACGTGTCATGTCACAAGAGTATATGCTTCTAATTGCAAAATTGAAAGGAAAGCTGTTTGGGAGGAAATAGGAGCAGTAAGAGGATTGATGGAAGGGCCTTGGGCTGTATGTGGTGATTTCAATGTCACTAGGTTTCCTTCTGAAATAAGGAATTGTAACAGAAGATTTAGAGTTATGGTGGAGTTCTCAGATTTTATAGAAGACATGGAGCTTATTGTTCTCCAATTAGAAGGGGGAACCTTTACTTGGTTCAAAGGAGACAATCAGGTCATTGCATCCAGAATTGACAGAATTCTAATTTCAGAATATTGGGATGACAGATTCAGGAACATAAAACAAGTTCTCCTCCAAAGACCGATATCAGACTATGTTATAGTCTCATTACAATGTGGTTCTTGGGAGCAAAACCAAAGCCTACTTTAAATTTGATAATTGGTGGCTCAACACTGAAGGGTTTGTAGACAGGATTAGAGAATGGTGGACATCATTTGAATTTTATGGGAGGCCAGACTATATATTAGTATGCAAACTTAAAGCTCTAAAGGGAAAGCTTAGAGATTGGAGCAGAAGTAGCCAGGGAATTTGGGGGTACAAAGATCCAACCTGCTAAAACAGCTGGCAATCTTTGATTCTATACAAGAAACAAGAGCACTGACAGAGGAGGGGAATCTGTGAGGAAGGTATCTATCCTCATGGAATATGAGGAACACCTGAAAATGAAGAAATTACATGGAGGCAAAGATCTAGGGCTCTTTGGCTTAAGGAAGGAGACAGAAACACTAAATTCTTTCACAAAACTGCTAATGCACATAAGAGATGCAACAACATTGATCAACTAGTGGTGAATGATGATACAATTGAGGAACCAGGGAGAATCAAGTCTGAGATCATTGAATTCTACAACAATCTTTACAGAGGCTATGGAATGGAGACCTGAAGTTAACTTTGACAACTATCCCACAATATCAGAAGAAGAAAATGAGCTTTTACAAAGCAACTTTGAGGAACAAATAGTTTTGACATGTCTGAAGCTATGTGCGGCTCCGGGGCCTGATGGCTACACAATGAGTTTCTTATCAAATACTGGGATGTTTTGAAGCAAGATATTATGGAGGCTTTTCACGATTTCCACTCTCGAGAATTGTTTGAAAGGAGTTTCAATGCACATACATTGCTTTGATTCCTAAGAAGACCAGAGCCAAGGAATTTAGGGATTTTAAGCCTATAAGTTTAATAGGCAGCTTTTATAAGTTGCTTTCAAAGGTTCTAACAGAGAGACTCAAAATGGTGATAGATAAATTGGGTGGATGCACAACAGATGGCTTTTATCAAAGGAAGACAAATAATGGATGTTGTTCTAATAGCTAATGAAGCAGTAGATTCAAGAAACAAACTAAAAAAGCCAGGAATTATGTGCAAACCAGACATTGAGAAGGCATACGATCATGTTAGTTACTAGCAAAGGAGGCAATTCTGACCCAGGATAATCTCATAAAGAGAGGGATCCCACTGTGCTCTAGGTGCTTTCTATGTGGGGAAACAGCTGAGACAGTTAGCCATCTATTTTTACACTGTAGGATTACATATCAACTATGGAAGATATTCATTAATCTCAGAGGTATCTCATGGACAATGCCCTCTAAGATTACTGAAGTGCTCACTAGTTGGGATAAAGCTGGAGCTGGAGCTGGAAGCAGAGATAGATGGAGGACTGTCCCTCATGTATATGGTGGATAGTCTGGAAGGAGAGGAACTCTAGATGTTTTTAGGACAATAGCAATTCAGTGCAGAAGATCAAAATGAATTGTGTCCTTTTTTATTTTATTGTAAACAGAAGTGACTAGAAGATATGTATAAAGTTTTAGAATACTGCTAGGACTGTAGTTCAGTAGTCTTTCCTTTTGTTCTCTTGTAAATATGGTTTCAGTACAACCTATGTATTGTTATATATTAATACACACAAATGTTACCTTCTAAAAAAAAAAAAAAAAAAAACTCCAAAGGGATTTTCTTAAAAGAATATTAGTTATTTAGTATTAGAAATATTAGTTTTGCTGGACGGGTTCATCTAAATTTTAGTAATTGTGTCTTAAATGTAGAGTATTAGTTGTACTTGTATCAGATGGTTATCTAGTTGATTTTGATAATCATCCATCATTGCAGTCTCTCTTGAGTGACCGTGACAAACTCTGCCAGCTATTAGAACAACATCCAAAGTTGATGCAGATGCTTCAGGTGTGACTGCTATCTGCTTATTGTGCTGTTAAATGCATTTATCTGTTGATTCTCTTGTTCTGCTGCTGTGCACTTCACATTTGAGAGGTCCTATTTCTTCTGCAACTTGTCAGGTTGATAATTAATCACCCATCTTTCTGTCTGTCTGTGTGTTGGGTTTTGGGGGCGGGGGGGAGGGGAGGGGATGGGATAACTGTTAATTGATTTGCTGATATGACAAATTAATATTGCTATACTAAACCAAGTTTTTTCCCCTTACTTTTACCTATTCCGTTTTCATTTTGTGACAATTATTTGAGTTGATAGATTCATCCAGTGTCTCTTGGATACTGAATTTAACAAATAACAAATCAAAATCAAGAATTTTTTTAAGTTCAATATTTGTTGGATTTGATACTTATCCAGATAGATCTTATTTTGTAAATTAAAGTCTTTCTTTTGTATTCTTTAATGACCACCAATTGAATTTCTTAATTAAATATTGAGAACTAGCCAATTTATCTTTTGTCACGTAATATCTTTCCCTTTGCTTTAACATACCTGTAGTACTAGTGTAGTCTAGTACTTCCTATTCTTGTTTCTTCGGCTTTGGTTATCTTATTTTTCTGGCCGTGCTTACTGCTTTTCTTTTTAAATCTGCTATGATTATGCTTTCCCTGAGCCGAGGGTCTATTGGAAACATTTTTTACCTTCACAAGGTAGCGGTAAGGTCTGCGTACATACTATCCTTCCCAGACCCCACTTGTGGGATTACACTGGGTATATTGTTGTGTTGTTTTGTAGTATCTTCCCCTCATTTATTCTCTTCCTGTCTATGGGTGAGCAGTGAAATTTTATTTTCTCGAAATATTAGATATCTTGATCAATATTGTATTTATCTTTTGAGTGGTGGTGAGAGGGGGAGGGGGGGGAGGGGTTGCTTCGTTGTGTTTCTAGATGCATAAGTTTCGTGGTATTTACAAAGTGTAAGTTTCTAATAATGCTCCTGGTTGGCAGGAGAGGTTGGGCCAACTCTAAGTGGTATCATGGCTACGCTCTGGCTTCTGGCTTCTGTCTTTGCTGCCTGTAGAATATGGAACTCAACATGCATTATTATTTGCGAGCTGCTAAATGCAATTGAAGGAGTTTTGTAGAAACTGCAGTCGCCTCTTGTACAGTAAATGTTGTAGTAATGGCTCAATCAATGTTTATAAACCTGTATGTCGTTGTACATTATTTAGTCAAGTTAGCTTTTAGAACTTCTAATCGCTGGAATGTGTACAAGTAAATTTTATTGCGGCTAGCATTGCTCCAGTTCTATGAGTTTGCATTTATCACTTGTCTCTTTTCTTCATCTTCTCTCTTGTGGTTTAATTTCTTTTTACTGAAACCAAAGGTTGGTGATGTTTGGGCTTCATGTTACCTGAATTCATCAATTTCAGAACATAAACCTTATTTTTGAGACTACAGGTAAAAGCCAAACGACTGTCTTGGCATTTCTGAGCAAGATGGGACACGTTGATGGAAAATTGTGGAAGCATCTTAATCTCTATAAGCTGTTTAATGCTGCTTCCGCTGCCAGTGTTTTTGAAGTGTGGATAACTAGATGTCGGAGCTGAAGCTATATTTTTATCTTTGTTGTATTTACCTTTTCTATCTATATAGTATAGGAGAAAGCAAATTAATGTGATGATTTCAAGTTCCAAAACAAAACTTTAACAAGTGTCAAATTTTAGGACAAAATTAGGTAGGTTAGTTAATAATTAGTTACTCGTTTTGAATTTGAATTTAGAACAATTAAATATCTCTCTATATATATTTAAAGAAACTATTCTAAACAAAGAAAAAATATAGAAATACATATAACTTTAGAGATATATAAAATGATAAGACTAATTTGTTTTTTGAGAGGAGAAAGTTTTTGANTATTGTAATTAATGATCAATCTTATACATTACTAAGTATGAATAATTAATGAATTGATAAATCAATATAAATAATATAAATATAATCCGTTAACACTTTTGGTTATAATAGTTCATATGGTTATGCTATATGGATAAGATAAAACTAATGTATAAATAGAAGAATATATATAATGTGATTCTATTCACTTTAAATTTATTTGATAAAATTAAGTAAATAAATAATACTCAAAAATATTATTGATAAATTTAAATATCAAAATAATTATAAGAAAGTCATACAGGATAAAGCCAAGTTAAATTTCAAGAGTAATACAAAATTATATCCATTGTATTATATTAATTAAACTGGAAATTTACTAAAAATTCATATGATAATTTAATAATATTAAGTAATGGATTATCCAATAGCAAGGGAAAAAAAAGAAATAAATATAAATTTATGGAAAAATATAAAAATATAAGACTTATAATGTGAATTATGATTAAAAAAGTCGTACGTATACACATAATTAAAATCATAATAACAAATAGTTATAAAGTAAGAGTACTTAAAAAAAAATTCAAGCGATAGCGTAAAAAAAGTATACAACAATAACATACCTAGTATTATTCCACACCGTGGGGTCTGGGGAGGGTAGTGTGTATGCGAACCTTACCCCTACCTTGTGAGGATATCACAAAAATAGAACAACGTAAAAAAGTATATACTAATTAAATTTCTCATGTAGGAAATTTTAGTTAAAAAATAGAACTCATAATTTATAATGAAAAATACAAAAATATAAAGATACTATTAGAATATTATACACAAGAAAAGCATATTTTATATATAACACAAATTAAGAATTATTAAAAATATTGGTAGGTTTTCTATAAAAATAATAAAAGGCTAATCTCTTTATACTTTTAATAATTCAAAATTATAATTTAGTTAAAACTATTACATTATTTAAATTTTCATTAAACTACAAAATGATAAACTAAACAAATATTACAGTAGAAAAAAATTTACGAAACGAGGGGGATAAAGATAATTTTGTGATATTTATATTTTAAATTAATTAAAAAATAAAAGATAAATAAATAACACTCAAAAAAATTATTAATAAATTTGGACAATTGAAGAACTTTGAACACTATAACATAAGTTTAATAAAAATAAAAATATTCCAGAAATATATATCTATGATATATAAAAAGAGAAGTGGCATCAAAATATTAAGACAAGTGACAAGTTAATAAGAAGTCACATTAGGAACAAATAATTCATTTTATATGATGTGTATCCTTCGATTTTGTATAGATTTTGTTATATTTCTGCACACTACATTAAATAATAAAATAATTATTATTTTTATAAATAATACGACGTATTAGATCATAATTTTATAAAATTAATATTCTGTCAAATTATCCGCACATCGCGTGATCTAACACAAATAATAAATATAAGAAGGGAATCAGAAATCATAATTTATAATATTAAATTTTTTTCGCTTCGTTTTCTGCCTCGATTTCCTAAATGGAAATCCCATTGGAGTGTTGATTTAAAAAGTCACGTTTCCAATTTCCATCTTTTTATTTTTCTTTTCCTTATGGGTTTCCTAAATGGAAATCACATATGAGTTCGAATTAGGATTTAGAAAGTTACGTTATTTAGTTTCCTATTTGCTTATTAATTTCCTAAACGAATAATCCAATATATATATATATATATATATATATATATATATATATATATATATATATATATATATATATATATATATATATATATATATATATATATATATATATATATATGTGTGTGTATTTTTCCATAACAGTTTTAAGAGCGGTAGGTTTATCTTTAATTCTATGATCTCTTTTACTTCCTTTGATAGTCAAAAAAGAGTTTTATAGTGCGCAATCTTGTGGTATCTAAAAAGCTATGGCATCATTGTATGTGCTTCTATTTGCTAAGTCATCTTCTGATCACACCTATTTTCATCGGTTGGTCGTTTACTCTGTTAGGGTTTATCAAAATAAATACAAATGACAGTTTTATGCTTAATTCAGGACTAGCAGGTTTTGAAGGTGTTGCTCGAGATGATAAAGGAAGGTGGATAGGAGGATTTTGCGAGCGACTTAGCATGAGAGCGACGTCAAGTCTTACACCGTAGTTATGGGCTATACATGACGTCTCACTCTAGCAAAAAATTACAATTGAAGAATATAATAATTGAAACCGACTCGAGTGATGCCCTGATGTGGCTAACAGTGAAAGGTACTATGCTGAAAGTCACCCCGATCGAGTTGTGATGGAAGAATGCAGGAGCCTCATTTCCAAACTTGGAATTATTTTAATCCATACTTTGAGGCAAGGAAATACATGTGCGGATCATTTGGTGAAGTTGGGAAGAACGCAAAAAGAAGACTTGGTAATATTGCATCGTCCACCACATTCGATGCAACAATTACTTCTAGTGGACATGGTTCACGTAGCATACCCTAGATATCCAAAACATGTAATCTAACGAGAAGGGTAGGACAAAAATATTGTAAAGTTGTAATATTTTTTGTAAAAAGCGAAAAGAATATAATAACATTGGAAGATATTTTTATTGAATGTCTAATATCATTACGAGTAATCTCTAATTATCTTCTCCTCAATTTTTTCCGACATTTTCTTTAAAGTGTATAGTCGTTGCTAACGTTTTCTGATTATTTCATTTAGTTAGACTTCAAAAAAAGAGTAAGTGTCCGGGGAGGTCATTGGGTGGATCGTAAAATATTTTCTTATTTCATCGAGGTCTTTATTTTTTTGAACGTCTTTTGTTGATATATGGTTGAGTTGGTCAGATGCTAAATTGTTATAAAATAAAAAATAAAAATAAAAAAGAAGAAATAAAATAATTTGGTACAAAACAATTTCCTGGTCCTTTATAAGTTCATGTGTCATACTTTTTGACTGTTCCTGTAATTCCATGCTCTTTATATTACATTCATTTCAGTCATCTTTATATATTTCAATCCTTTCTCTTATTTTGATAAAGAGGAACTTTTGATAATCTGTTAGTTTATTCAAAAGCAAATACTTTTCAATTTTCATAACTTCAAGAATAATAACCCTGTCACTGGGAATTTGTGATTGTATAAACCAACAAAAGTATTTTTTTTTTTTAAAAGTTAGGTATCTGTGTCAATTTATATGTAACTCGACTATTGCATTGAACGAGTACCTGATAATTTTTACCTACCAAGGCTCAGGTGGAATTCAGCTAGTAAACTGTGAAAAGAGGTGGTAAAAGAAACATACTATGCAACAATTCCAAGCTAGACATGCTACCCTTATTGAAGCTAACTGTAGACCTAAAGTCATTTTCTTATTATTTTTAGATTAAGATATCAGTAGGCATTGATTTTGTGATTTCTTCTTTCTGCTCTCAGCTTAGCTACTAAGTAGTAAGTAATAAAATATTAGTTACTACTACTGTACTACATTCAGCGTAAGAAATTCAAATAGATCCAACAGCGTCCTAAGGCCTGAGGAATCGAGCCTATAAGCCAAGAAACAAACATTAATCAAAAGGTATACACGACATAAAATAATACACAACTTTCTTTTCTTATAATTACTTTTGAAGCTCATGCTTCTCTTATTACTAGTACTTCATTTCAGCAAATCAGAAATATATATTCGAATAAATACAAATTATTAAGCGATCGAGTAGCTAGTTTGTTACTTCATATTTTTTTTCTTCAATCCTTGACGACTTGAGCCTTCTTAAACATAACCTTAAATGGGACATCACTCAAAGCCAAACGTCTAGTTCCATCCTGAATGAAGATGCCTACATCTTTGCAAATGACCTTGCAGAATTTGCATACCGTAGGACAATAGACCAGCTTNATTATGGTCCACAATAATGTCTCATTGAGACTTATCCTGTAACATCTCAAAACAATAATGTGTACACCATTATGAGAAACAGGAAATCACTAATGTATATCAGAAACACATAAACGAGCTCAGAGTGTCATAACACCATAAATACATCAATCATGAATACAGCCAAGACCCATTCTATGTACATGTTCACTAAATATCTTTGGTTGTAAACCTTTCTTTAACGGATCTGCAATCATGAGATCAGTTCTAATATGCTCAAGTGACACTCTTTGTTTCTGAACTTCCTCCTTGACGGTAAAGTACTTTAATTCCATATGTTTGGCACCTTTGGAGTACTTATCGTTCTTGGAGAAGAATACTGCTGCAGAATTATCACAGTAAATTTTCAGCGGCTTGGTAATGGTGTCGACAACCCCAAGTCCTGAAATAAAGTTTCGCAGCCATAATGCATGAATTGAGGCTTCAAAACATGTCACAAATTCTGCTTCCATCGTGGATGTAGCAATGACAGATTGTTTGGCACTCTTCCATGATATTGCTCCTTCAGCTAATTGGAATAAATAACCAAACGTAGACTTTCTAGTGTCAATACATCCAGCGAAATCTAAATCCGAGTATCCAACAACTTCCAAATGCTTGGATCTCCTATACATGAGCATGTAATCCTTCGTTCCTTTCAGGTACCTCAAAATTTTCTTTGCAGCTTTCTAGTGATCAATTCCGTGGTTACTCTGATATCTTCCTAGCATTCCGACCGCGAAACTAATATCCGATCTTGTGCAAATCTGAGCATACATCAGACTACCAACAATTGAAGAGTAAGGAATTGATTCCATTTCTTTTCGTTCTACATCATTCTTAGGGCATTGCATGAGACTAAATTTGTCCCCTTTTTGAATTGGGACAATTCCTGCTAAACAATTGATCATGTTAAATCTCTCTAGAACTCTTTCGATATAGCCTTTCTAAGACAATCCCAATAATCCTTGTGATCTATCACGAAATATTTCTATTCCTATCACATAGGATGCCTCACCCATATCTTTCATTTCAAAATTCTTAGAGAGAAAATCTTTAGTCTCGTGCAATATGCCTAAATCATTAGCAGCAAGTAGAATATCATCAACATATAGGACTAAAAATATAAACTTGCTCCCACTAATCTTTTGGTATATACACCGATCAATGGTATTTTCCACAAAACCAAAAGATATTATGATATCATTAAACTTTATATACCATTGTCGTGAGGATTGTTTACGTCCATATATTGACTTCTTCAGTTTACACACCATTTGACCTTTTCCTTTAGTTTTGAAACCCTCTGGTTGGTCCATATAAACTTCCTCCTCGAGATCTCCATTAAGAAAGGCAGTTTTCACATCCATTTGGTATAACTCTAAATCATAATGAGCCACCAATGCCATAATAATTCTTAATGAGTCTTTCTTTGAGACTGGTGAAAAGGTCTTTTTGTAATCAATGCCTCCTTTTTGAGTATAACCCTTGGCAACAAGTTTGGCTTTATATCGTTCAATGTTGCCATTTGAATCGCATTTGGTCTTAAAGACCCATCTACACCCGATTCTATTAGAACTTTCTGGCAATTCAACGAGATCCCAGACTTTATTGTATTCCATGGATTTTAGCTCTTCCTTCATGGCATCAGTCCATTTTTCAGAATCATTACTTTCTAAGGCTTGTGAAAATGAACCGGATCCTTATTAAGACCAATTTCAAAATCTTACTCTTGCAAATAAATCATGTAATCATCCGAAATAGCCGATTTTCTAACTCTTTGAGATTTTCTTAACGGCATTTCTTGTGGTTAATTTGTGTCAGATATTTGTGAGTTAGTTTCTTCATGAAGTGTTTCATCCAAATGTTGCTCGGTGTTGTCAAAGTGTTCTTCAACAAATGGAGCAATATTTGGTATTTTTGTGGAAGTAGGCACATTCGTGGGCAATAGAATATTGACCCTCACCTCTTTTATTTCCACACTTTGCTTTTCAACACTCCCACTAACTTCACCATTCTCAATGAATCTTGGATTACCGGTTTCGACAATTCTCGAACTATGATTTGGACAGTAAAACACATACCCTTTAGATTTCTCTGGGTAACCAATAAAGTAACCACTTACTGTCCTGATTTCTTTTCTTTTGGATTATAAACTCTAGCTTCCACTGGGCAACCCCAAATATGTAGGTGCCTTAAACTAGGTTTCCTTCCAGTCCACAGTTCAAAGGGGTCTTTGGAACGGCCTTACTAGGAATCCTGTTTAATAAATACACAGCGATTTTAAGAGCATACATCCACAATGATTTGGGTAATGAGGAATTACTCATCATTCTCCTAACCATATCCATAAGTGTTCGATTACACCTTTCTGCAACACCATTTTGTTAAGGTGTTACTGGCATAGTATACTGTGCACATATGCCACATTCCTCGAGAAACTTTGCAAATGGACCTGGACATTGTCCTGATTCGTTATATTTACCATAATATTCACCACCTCTATATGACCTAATAATTTTCACCTTTTTATCTAATTGTCTTTCAACCTCATTAACAAACACCTTGAGAGAATCTGTTGCTTGAGATTTTTCTTTCAGCAAATAGATATATCCATAACGTGAAAAATCATCGATAAAGGTAATAAAATATTTCTCTCCACCAAAAGATGAAACATCAAAGGGTCCACAAATATCGGTGTGTATATTTTCAAGAAGTTGGGTGCTTCTTGTGGCACCTTTCTTATTATACTTGGTTTGCTTCCCTTAATGCAATCCAAACATATAGTAAGATCAGTAAAATTTTGATTCGAAAGAATCTCATTCTTTACTAATCTTTCTAACCTTTCTTTGGATATATGACCCAAACGTCTATGCCACAAGTAAGCAGAACTTTCATGAACTACGTTTAATTACAACATTATGTTGAACATTAAGAAGAGATTCAGAAAAACCAATATCGAGTTTCAATTTATATAAACCATCACTAAGAAAATCAGAACCATAAAGATAGCATTCTTATATAAATTAAAACATCCATTTCCAAACTTTAAATCAAATCCAGAAACATCAAGTCTTGAAAGAGAAATCAAATTCCTAGAAACTGAAGGTACATAAAGAGTCTATAATAGATCAAGGTAACGTCCGGTCTCCATGATCAAACGATAAGTCCCTATGCCTTCAATTGGAGCCTTCATACGATTTCCCATG
>MDKJ01168917.1:0-29406 GCA_005239525.1 Nicotiana knightiana | reverse complement strand
GCATGAAATGCATAAGAAATACGTTAATAAGATTTCTCAGAATGTCATAAAAATAATATGCATGTCGGATTAACTTTATCAAATACATATTTTTCAGAGAGCCATGAACAGAAGATGTAATAATAATTCACATGGGGAATCAAGAATATAGACACCCATAGCATTTATATGAATAGAGTCATTTATGGAAGTTGTGCATTTTCTCGTTTCATTCATGTCGTATAGATCATGCCAAAAGAAAGAAGGACTTAGCCTTAAAATACCTGGAGTAGGGAAAAATTCGTATTATATTCTTGGAAAAGGTTGCACTGTACTCCTTTAGAACCGCAAAACTTTACGTTGCTAAGATTCTAATAAATATCGTTGGAATCGTTTGGTTGTAAGAAGTTTTGTTGAAAACTTATAAGAATTGCTAACGTTCTTACTTCTGATTGTAGTGTCTTGAGAATTAAAATGTTTTTTTGTATCCAAAATCCTAGAATGAATATGTTAGGTTGAAATTAATATCCTAGGATGAAATGCGTCTTGAACTTCATGTATTATGTTGCCACCTAATCACAAATGACTAAGAGTCATTTGTTTGGTTAGGGTCTTGCTTCCACGTGGTGGTGAGGAGGGGTTTTAATCATATCCCATAACCAATTAATTAATTGGGTAATATTCTGTTACCCGGTAATTAATCAATTACCCGCATAATTAAAAATTATCTCAAATTACTTAAAATTCTACTCATTTTTAATACACCTTATACATCCTACTACCATGGTCATATGGTACCTTGTATGGTACTAGTCCATAAATATAGTCCATAAAATGCTGGTATTGAAGTTCAGACCGCATTTTATCCAAATCGACCACCTTCAACAAAACTTATTTTCTTCGATTCATTTACCTTTTATCCTTCATGGCACTTACTTATCGCTCGTTATAATTAGCATAAATTCCTGTAAGCTCAATATAATCTCATTCCCGAGCTTTCATTAATTTATTTATTGTCCACTTTCACGTACGAAAACATGGGGTGTAACAAAAGGGCAGAAGCGTGTGGTCAGCCGCATAAGCGGTTGCGCAGGAGCGTGAAATGGTCCGCAGAAGATGATTTCGCCTGGCTTGGAGGGAACCGCACCTGCGATGGACTTTCCGCAGGTGCGGATGGTGTACCTCAGGTGCGGAAGATTGGCTGGGCAGATTGTTTTAAGATCGGAACTTGGCCCATTTTTCTTCCATTTTTCATTTGGTTGGGGCAATATTGGAGAGCTTCAAAGGGAGATTTTCACCAAGAAACACAAGGTAAGCGATTCCCATTTATTAAAAGTAAATACATGGTTCGTATAAGAATTTAAACATGGAAATTAGTAGAAATTGTGGGGTTTATAGTAGAAAAACCTAGAAATTATATTTTTTGATTTTGACCACGAATTTGGGCATGGAATTGAGTATAAATCATATATTTGAGTTCATGATGTCATGGGTAAGGTTCATCTTCAAAAATTTTCGGAATCTGGACACGTGGGCCCGGGGTGAATTTTAGGAATTTCTTCAAATTGGGTTGGAAAAATCACCTTAATTGTTAGGATGTGAAATCTTGAGCATGTATTGAATTTTTATATATCATTTGACTAGCTTCGGGTCGTTTGGCACTAAGTCGAGGATTGAAAGCACAATTTTGGACCGGGTGCTGATACCCAATTTTTCCCAAAATATTTTTAAAAATTTCATATGTACCTTCAAAATCGTGCATTAACAACGATTGGTATTTTTCCATAATTTTCCTATATTTTGTCTAATTTATCTAGCATTTTAATTCCAATAAATAATTATAAAATCGCGTCACAAGCGATTTCCAAATATTTCTTGATTTATTATTTATATTTATGGTCTTATTAAGTCCAAATTATCTCATAATTAGTCAAACTGGCACCTTTTGGATATAATTGCAATAACCTTGCAATTATATCCCAATCATATAATTTTATACCATTTTCCCACTAGAAATTAATCATTTGTATTTTTAAATACTAAATAATCTTTTTAAAACTATTTTCTATGCATGAAATTCATTTTTATGATTATTAGTTATTTTATAAATTGTTTTAATTAATTTGGATTGAGTATTTTTCAAATAGCCTACTCTATTTCGATTCTAGCCTAAATAAAACCAGCCCACCTGATTAAATCTAGCCCAAATACCCTAAGCCCAATTCCTAAATCTAACTGGACCCAATTCCCACTTAATCTGGACCGTTGATCATTTCGGATCAACGGACCAGATTCATCCTTTCCTAATTTAACCTAAGAGACTACTCCCCCACACCTCTCATTTCCCTCACACACCCGTTGTCACTCCTCTCTTCTCTCTCAAATCCTCTCAACCAAACCCTAGCTCTCAAGCGTCATCACCGGCATAAACTCCACCTTGTAATGTTTCCATGCATTCTCCGGCCAGTCCTGGCCTTCTACGCTCCGTGGCTCTTCGAGTTTATGAATCCTTGAAAGGGTTTCAAAGGACTCCAACCGGCTCTGGTTTGAGTCTATGTTCGCTGGCCTGTCTCAGGCCACTTTTCGTTTGTAAGTTAGAATCTCGCCTTGTTTCATTACAACTCTATGGTTTCTAAGCCGATTCTCTCATCTATGGGTTATCTATCTCTGAAACCCTATTTTTTAACTCTTTACTTCTTAGACCTGTAATAGATCTGAATATATCCTGAGTTATTTTGTTATTTTCCTTAATGATTTCTCCGATTTTTGCTAAAACACATCTTCTTCTTCAAACTAGGGTTTCTTGACCCCTTTTCAAAAATGATTCTTCTTCTGATTTAAGTGTTATTCTATGAATTTCAATATGCTTAAGCGTCTATTTAAGTTTTTCCCCTTTTGTATGACTTATTATGTCAAAACCCTAAGTTTCTTGGTCTTAACCATGAGTTCTGACTTTGTTCTTGCTTATTTGTTCATTTGATTCATTTGCATGTCTGTTATTTATGAATTCGTTCAGAGTTTCTGTGATTTTACCTTACTAGGGTTCTGATTCTTGCACTTGTCTTTCCTATTATATGTTTATTCCGTGCAATTTTGATTCACCTTAATCAATACTACTCCTGTTTGAATCCCTAATTCCCTGTGATTGATATCCTCCATTCTCTACTGATTTCAACCTCTAAAATATTTTCTTGCCTTATTTTATGGGCGATTATGCTGTCAATCGATTTTTTTAAGTACTTTCCTTAATTAGATTTTCTGAACCTAGCCTCTATTACATGTTTTATACTTCTATATGCTGAGATTGTTTCCTTATGTGTTATATTCAAGTCACATATGGTACCTTTCCTTATTTATTACATGTCTATTACCGTTTGAAGTTAACTCCTTAATTGAAGGGAGTACTTACATTGATTTTACGCTGATTGATTCGGATTCCCCAATCACTGCATGACTTTGATTTTTACCATATTCTCTACCTAGTTTCAAACTATATACATTTCTCTTTCATTAACTGAACACACACGAGCACATTGTTTCAAAAGCTCCCTCTCTCTCACACACTCAAAACTTTCTGCTCTCTTTCTGTGTTACTTACTATTATCCTGAGTTAGCCGGCTGCAAGCCAAGGCTAACTATTGTGTTCTCTTATCCCTTCACTTTTGTGTTTACTGTCTTCTTCACTAGTATGTTCTGATTTCAATTCAAGTCCCAAACCAATATGCTTCTTTTACTGCTTCAGTTTATCATGTTTCTAATATGTTTCCATCTGTGATTTTGTTATTCAACCTGCAACTAATATGTCTACTTTTCTGCTTTATCAGCATGCTTCTGAATATGTCCAACCCCTTAGGATCAGCCTACTTATGAACCCATTTTGTAGTATACCTCAATGTGACTCTTCCTTACTTATGTTTTTCCCTGATTTTATCATGAACCTTTTTATGCAAAGCAGTTAGCTATCCTAAGTTGTCTGATCGTGTGTTGGTTCTGAGATTCATGATATATTGATTCCCTAAACCCCTATAAGAATTTTCATGCTCCTATAACTATGTGTGCACTACATGTGCTCTATGTGTCCCCAATCCCTATCACCCCTCTGTGTAGGTTTGTTCTTTCTGTTTTGTTTACGTGTTCTTTAAGTATTGCGGAGCTTGGTTTTGGCTCTATGTTTGATCTGCTGTTGTTTAATTATATAACTCTCTCTTTTCAAAAGTTGTTTTACTGAATGACTCCCTCTTTTATTTCACAAAACTGTTTCAGCAAGTCTCTTTTAACACTGTTTTCTTACTAAAACCTTTTCAAAACTATATCAAGGACTCTCGCTCTACTCATAGGTCCTTAAGTTATGCCCCTCCAGTGTATGACTGCCTTGGGATTCCTGTGAGATCCCTCTGAACTATGATGCACTGGGGTTGGCACTTTCACACTACACTTACTCAATTATGGTTGTGAAATCTGGGTGTGATCACTACCCGGGATCCCTTGAGGTCCTTAGGGAACTCTGACACACCCACATATGAGAAAGGCTATGAAACTGTAACGATCCGGCTGGTTGTTCCGAGAGTTTAGCCCCTTTTCACCCGTTTCTGCTTCATTTTATGTGGTTCAGCCTCATTTATGTGTGTTGGGTCGGTTGGTTCGGGTTCAGAGTGATCATGGTGAGAATTGAGGCATTTAGTCTCTCAAGGTAGCCTATAGTTGAGAAAGTCAACTGAGAGTTGACTTATTGGTGAATGACCTCGGAATGCAGATTTTATGGCTCGGATAGCTTTGTTAGGTGATTCAGGACTTAGGAGTGTGTTTGGAATGAAGTTTTGATGTCCGGTGTAGAATTAGGCTAGAATTGACGAAAGTTAGTTTTTGGCGAATTCCGATCGGCAGTGAAAAATAGACTATCGGGGTCGGAATGGGATTTCGGAAGTTGGAACAGGTCCGTAATGTCATTTTTGGATATTTGTGCAAAATTTCAGGTCAATCGGAGGTGTTTTGGTTGGTTTCGGCGTCGTTGGCGAAATTTGAAAGTTTCAAAGTTCATAGGGTTGAATTTGATGTAATTTTGGTATTTTCGTGTTGTTTTTGGTGTTTCGAAGGCTCGACTAAGTTTGAATAATGCTATGAGGTGTGTTGGTATGTTTGTTTGGGGACCCGAGGGGTCAGGATTGATTTCGGATGGTTGGCGGAGTTTTGAACTTGGAAAATTGCAGCAAATGGCTATTGGTGTATGTTTCAGTAGTTGGCCGCACCTGCGGATGGTTAGCCGCAGGTGCGACGTTGCAGGTGCGAAAGGTCATGCGCAGGTGCGAGAATTGGTCCGTTAGTGAGTTTTCGCAGGTGCACACCTGGGACCACAGCTGCGGGTCCGCAGGTGCGATGAAAGGTCCGCAGGTGCGGAATTGCTGGGCAGAACAGTATAAAAGAAGCCTCCGTGAAATTTTATTCATTTCACCATTTTTGCATGCGGTTGGATCTCATTTGATGGCAATTTGAAGAGAGAATTCATGGGTCTTCAGTGGGGGTAAGTTCCCGGATTATTAAAGTCGTTTCTATGTTATTTTGTTCGGATTAGGCTTGTAATTTGAAGGATTAAAGTAAGAAAAAGTTTGGAAAATGGGAGGAAAGATTTGGGAATTTCTTTGGGCAATTTTAGTGGGCAATTGTGGTCCGATTTTGATGTTCTTGGTATGTACGGACTCGTGGGAGGATAAGGGTCCTTGTGATGTAAATTTTATCAGATTCGGAGGCGTGGGCCTGGTGCTCGGGTTTGGCCGAATTTCGAGATTCTTGTATAAATTGATAGTTTTCGATTGGGTCGTGTTCCTTTAGTATATATTAATGATATTAAATTGGTTTTGGTTAGATTCGGAGAAATCGGGAGCCAATTGGAGGGGCAAGAGCATAGCGGGCTAGTATTGTGGTCCGGTAGAGGTAAGTAATGGTTATAAATCTTGTCCAGAGGGTATGAAACTCCGGACTTCATATTTCTCACTGATTTTAGAATGGCGCACATGTCGGATGACGAGTATGTGGCGCGCACTAATTTTTGGATTGGACTTGGTCCTCTCCGCGGCAACTAATGAGTTGCGTATTTTTACTCAAAATCTTGTGTTAAATTATGTTCTAAAGATTGTTGCAATATTTGGGCTATAAGTCGTGTTTGGGGCCTCGTGCAATCTGTTTGGACCCCTTGGGGGATTTTTACTGCTGTTTTCCTCACTATTTATTGATGATTTCACTCAGTCACATTGTGCTTACTGTTTTCGAAACTCAGCCTGATTTACACTACTTTGAGATTTAAAAATGATGTTTTGGGTCGAGTACCCCATTTTACTGATACGCCCGAGGGGCTTTTGAGAGGCTCTGACTAAGTGAGGCCGAGGGCCTGATTTGTGAGGATATGATACACCACGAGGTGGCTTGATATTAGCACTTGGACTGAAGGTGCCCCTCCGGAGTCTGCACACACCCCCAGTGAGCACACCGAGTACCGAGTGCTGAGTGACGAGTGATTGGGAGGCATGAGTGACTGTGAGGTATGCCTGAGGGGCTTATTATGAGTGACTGTGAGGCATGCCCGAGGGGCTGATTATGATACATGTTTTTGCCCGATGGGCTACTTATGATTTTACTACTTTCACTCTGAACTTATGAAATAAGTTTTGCCCGAGGGGCCTTTTTATGATTTTCAGCATTTTTACACTAAACTTCTTGAAAGTTACGTTGAAACTATTGGCAAGTGTATTTCCAAATAATTTTTACTGACATTGGCTTTTAAGCGTGATGATTTAACGTATACATTATTGGAAAGAAAAGTTGTGCTTATTGTGAATTGATGAATT
Organism: Nicotiana knightiana; assembly: GCA_005239525.1. NCBI lineage: Eukaryota > Viridiplantae > Streptophyta > Magnoliopsida > Solanales > Solanaceae > Nicotiana > Nicotiana knightiana. The sequence continues at coordinate 22,588 of MDKJ01168917.1, read as the reverse complement.
GATTTTATGTGTTTCTTGCTACTCAGACATGATTTATTTTCATTACTACTGAGTTGGTGTACTCACATTACTCCTTGCACCTTGTGTGCAGATCCAGGTGTTAGGTCAGGGTGAGTTGTTTATCTGTTCCAGAGATTCTCGGAGGTTTGCGAGGTAGTTGCATGCGTCCGCAGTCCTGCTCTCTCTCCTGCTTACTATTATAGAGTTTATTTTCTTTTGAGTTGTATATTTTATGTAGATGCTCATGACTAGTGACTCCGGGTTCTCAGGGGTTGTATTTAATATTCAGTATAGATTTAACTGTTTTATAAATGTTTAAAGGAAACCTTTATGAGTTATCAGTATAGTAAAGATGTAAATGGAAGCTTATTATGATTTGAGTGTAGTTTTGGTTGGCTTAGTTCCACGATAGGCGCCATCACGACTGGCTTAGATTTGGGGTCCTGACAGTTTGGTATCAGAGCGCTAGGTTACATAGGACTCACCGGTCATGAGTATGTTTAGTAGAGTCTTGTGGATCGGTACAGAGACGTCTGTACTTATCTTCGAGAGGCTGCGGAACCCTTAGGAAAAATCTCACATTCTTGAATTCTTGTCGTGCGAACCCATTTAATTCATCCAAGAGTGTAACTCTTGAATTCCTTCCATGTATTCAAGCGCGAACGAGAGTACTTGGTATTAACTGTGCATCGACGGCTTGTGACTTCCATGGATGAGATGTAATTTTTGGCATGTTGGTAATGCCTCCTGGAGGACTTGAGGCCAGACTCATTATGTGGCTTGAGTGCTGAGATTTTCGTTGTGTGGGCACATGTATTTGGGGACTTATATGTCCGTTGATGTCCTTATTAATGGGACCTTGTGACTAGATGGCTTCGCGGTGAGTGTGATTTGATGGTTAGATGTATTCAGACTTTGATTGTGACAAAAGGGTTGGCTGGAAATGTGGCAAGATTTATTGAGTGTTTGATTTCTGTCTCGGTTTGGTATATGGCCTTGAGTTGTGAGTATATTAGAAGACCTCTCATGTTGTTTAGTTGTGGAGTGAAGCGGATCTTTCTGTTGGGTTATGAGTTCTTGGTGATGTCTTTTGAGCTGATCATTGCCCCAGCAGTGTTCATGTATTTGATTGACGGTGTATTTCAGCCGTATTAGCACTCCTTGCTATTGTATTCATTGATGGCGTCCTGGCATATTCGCGTAGCCAGGAGTAGCATACTCAGTATTTGAGGATGGCATTATAAGGATTCAGGGAGGAAAGGCTCTATGCAAAAATTCTCCGAGTGTGAATTTTGGCTCGGTTCAGTAGCATTCTTGGGACACGTGGTGTCTAGTAAGGGTATCCATATAGTCAGACATGTGTGGTAGAGCTTCCAGAAGCTCGAGATTTCTGTGACCACCGCTCCAGTGTTAGTTCTGCCATCAGCTTCAGGTTCTTACCGCGTAGTGTGATGCCTCGAGGGTAGGCATTGTATTTGTTCAGGTGCAGAAAGGTGTAGTGATTGCGTGATAGTTATGGTCTTCAGAAGTGTATAGAGAGATATTAGTTGGGGCTAAGCGGGCATGGGTATCTCCTACGGTTTGTCCTAGGGTGTGTGATCCCTATGTAGATCTGTAATAAGTTCTCTTCTACCAGTAAATGATATATGTTGTTATTGGAGTTTAGATCGCTTGTGGAAGTTGGTGTGACTGTTACAATGATGAATGTGAGATATGCAGATGACTTGAGTTGTTGGACGGATAGTGTTGTTATGGGAATTGTGAATTATTGGTTGTCTCGATCGTTGGCTTTGAGCCAAGTGGGGGAGTCTACTAATGATGAGTTGATTGCATGATGTTGTGTGGTATGGGTTTCAGTTCGAGGTATACTGGTAAATCAGCTGTGACCTGCAGGTGTGGGGTTTGGGAATGTCACGGGGAATGGAAATCTCTTCGATATAGGTTGTAATGTACTCTGTTGGGTAATTGGGCTCTATTGAATGATTTAGTGGAAATTGTAAAAGGTGTAGTGTGTGCAGTGTATGAATTTGCTTGTGGCTTCAAGTGAGTGGATTACTTTCCTAGTATGTTAGTGTGCAAATGGGTCAGGTCGATTCTGTCTAATTGGTTAGTGTGATTGAGATTTACGTTAGAGGGTGTCAAGACTTGTGGTATTTCTACATCATCACGGATTCTACATATCAATATCAGGAAGGTGAAGGTAATGGCTTTAGATTCGTAGGATGTCTCTTCAGGGTAAGTACTTCGAATGTGGTACTTTTGGGGATATTTGAGAGAGTATTCGGCAGCTTATGAGCCTTAGACAGTATGGTTTTGTGCTTGGGTCGCGTGTGGTGAGTTTGGGTTGAAAATTGTGGTATTATGGCAAGGAGAAGTATCAATTTGAAGGTAAGTCAGAAGGAACTTGGGTAAATAGGGCAACCTGGTAGTAGGTCGGATCGGCATAGTAAGGGATACGATTAGTTCTTTGGGTGTTCATAAGGTGACGAGTTTTTACGAGTGTTTCTTAGCAATGCTCTTTGATTTTTGGTGGCGTGCGTAGCTTGGTTGAGTTAGAAGAATTCAGTCCTGATGGTTTGGTGTTGCGCAAATGGGATTTCGGATAGTTCTTGATGGTTTCTACCGCGGTTAAGGGTGCATATTTTCGTTTGGCGTGAGGTGCGGGTGACGTATAGTGAATTTGCTTCTAAATGGGACCAAATGGAAGTTCTTGGCTAGTTAGGTACGTAGTTTCTTGTGGCTCAGAAGGGACTATGGAGTTCCGGTATTTTTTTCCTAGGTTGGCGTGGCGTATGCGGTATGTTGGATAGAGTTGAGATTTGCATATGTGAGGTCACGGTTCGGTTCTGGAAGGAAGGTCATAAATTCTTAGGCAACATGGGCAGTTCAGATGCCTAGGTAGATGATATCACTAATCGGTGCGACTTGATGAGGGTATACATTTCAGAAAAAGCAATGTGTTTGAGTTAAGGGTACTTCATTGGTATCGCGACGCCCTATTGTTGGATCGACTGTTGATATTCAAGGTTGCTTGGTAAACGGAAGAATTATAGGGTATCCCTCGTGGAATGAGTGATTATTTGGAATATGTTATGTATTCGAGCGGTGGAGTTGTGATCAGATATGGTAATCCGTACGCTTAATGGACTTCGAGACTGAGAGTTCTCATAAACAGGTTATTTTGTGGTAGTGAACTGTGAAGATGCGAGCTGAGCTAGTCGGATGTTAGTATGTACCATGATTCCGTCATTGTAAACTTTTCGGTAAGTTATCTGTATGTTGTGGGTGATCAGAGTTAATTTAGGGTTACTGGTAGGCTAATATGGGTGTGTGTTCTACACCGAGTCAAAATTGTTAGCTCCGAATTTCTATTATTGAGGAATGTACCATTCGATTGTGATTGAGTTTATTCATGTTCTAGAGTGATCTATGAGTTACCCTTCAGTGTTGCGAGGAGTGGTGATTATTGGTTATATACACATATGGTGTGGTTCTAAATGGGCTTTATAGCTAGATTCGAGTAAGGTAAGTAATTGGGTGTTGCGGGATTGAGACGTGTTGGTTTTACACCTTCTATTTCGGGTGGCATGGTATCGTCCGATTTCCCCCGTGGTTATGGCAATGCACTTTGAGTACTTGATCGCGAATTTCGAATGGTTATTGATTTTGGGCAAGGTGTCTTGAAGTATTTCAAGTGGACCAGTGTTTGGATGAGATCGCACAGTGTGCGGAGTTATGTAGGGGTATGACCCTTGGTATCGGATTCGTGTGTTTTGATTTTTTTACAATGTGTGCCAGGATGTTAGTATGATATGGTGATGGTAATTGTTAATGGTAGGATAGTCCTCTCGTGTGGATCTTTTATATAATTTGATTACATTGGGAAGTTGTTGTTAAGTGCACAAGTTGCACAGGTTTTTGGCTTCGAATTGTATCAATGTGTCATGTCACCAGGGTGGTCGTGATGGATGAGAATAGGTCATTGGACCTAGAGTGAATATTTTCAGAATTTTCTACATCATGGTTGGAAGGATAAATATCGGGAGTCGGCTTAGGAATCTGCTATAATTCCTGTTTGGGAAGGGGGAGTTTCACGTCTGACTGATCGGATGAATGGTTGTTAGTTCTACGTGCTTCTTTCATCATCGGCAGTATATGGAAGTGTTAGAGCGAGGCATTTCTTGATAAGAGGTTATGTACCGGTATTGGGTTGTTCTGAGCAGTTATTGTGGTGAAGAGTTATCGCTATGAGTGTTTGAGTCACGCGGTGTATTATGTTATTTCATTTGGGGTGCGTATATGGCTTGATTCAGCATGTTCAGACTTGTTCAGTTTATAGTTATGGAAATTTTGATCTTGTATATTATTTCAGAAGTGGGAATGTGGTTCTACGGTTTAGGGGTCAGGATTGGATTTCGAAATTTCAATGGTATTGTGCTATCGGACCTATATGGGATAGGGTGACGTGGGATCACACCGGGTATGTGCATGGTAAGCTACGTAACAGTTTGATGGCGTTGGAGAAAAACCCTTGGCACGTTCGAGGACGAACGTATGTTTAAGTGGGGGAGGATGTAACGACCTGGCCGGTTGTTCCGAGAGTTTAGCACTGTTTCCCCCGTTTTTGCTTCATTTTATGTGGTTCAGCTTCATTTATATGTGTTGGGTCGGTTGGTTCGGGTTCAGAGTGGTCATGGTGAGAATTGAGGCATTTAGTTTCTCAAGGTAGCCTATAGTTGAGAAAGTCAACTGAGAGTTGAATTATTAGTGAACGACCTCGGAATGCAAATTTTATGGCTCGGATAGCTTTTTTAGGTGATTCGGGACTTAGGAATGTGTTTGGAATTAAGTTTTGATGTCCGGTGTAGAATTAGGCTTGAATTGGCGAAAGTTAGTTTTTGGCGAATTCCGGTCGGCAATGGAAAATAGGCTATCGGGGTCGGAATGGGATTCTGGAAGTTGGAACAGGTCTGTAATCTCATTTTCGATATGTGTGCAAAATTTCAGGTCAATCGGAGGTGTTTTGGTTGGTTTCGGCGTCATTGGCGAAATTTAGAAGTTTCAAAGTTCATAGGGTTGAATTTGATGTAATTTTGGTGTTTTCGTGTTGTTTTTGGTGTTTCGAAGGCTCGACTAAGTTTGAATAATGCTATGGGGTGTGTTAGTATGTTTGGTTGGGGACCCGAGGGGCTTAGGATTGATTTCGGATGGTTGGCGGAGTTTTGAACTTGGAAAATTGCAGCAAATGGTTGCTGGTGTAAGTTTCTGGTGTTGGCCACACCTGCGGATGGGTAGCCGCAGGTGCGACATCGTAGGTGAGAAAGGCCATGCGCAGGTGGGAAAGGAGGCTAGGCAGGGGAAATCCGCAGGTGCGAAGTGATGGCCGCACCTGCGAAACCGCAGGTGCGGAGAAGGGGTCGTAGGTGCGAGAATTGGTCCGTTAGTGGGTTTTCGCAGGTGCGCACCTAGGACCGCAGGTGCGGGTCCTCAGGTGCGATGAAAGGTTCGTAGTTGCGGAATTGTTGGGCAGAACAATATAAAAGAAGCCTCCGTGAAATTTTATTCATTTCACCATTGTTGCATGCGGTTGGAGCTCATTTGAGGGCAATTTGAAGAGAGAATTCGTGGGTCTTCAGTGGAGGTAAGTTCCCGGATTATTAAAGTCGTTTCTTTGTTATTTTGTTCGGATTAGGCTTATAATTTGAAGGATTAAAGTGAGAAAAAGTTTGGAAAATAGGAGGAAAGATTTGGGAATTTCTTTTGGCAATTTTAGTGGGCAATTGTGGTCCGATTTTGATGTTCTTGGTATGTACGGACTCGTGGAAGGATAAGGGTTCTTGTGATGTAAATTTTATCGGATTCGTAGGCGTGGGCCCAAGGCTCGGGTTTGGCCGAATTTTGAGATTCTTGTATAAATTGATAGTTTTTTATTGGGTCGTGTTCCTTTAGTATATATTAATGACATTAAACTGGTTTTGGTTAGATTCGGAGCAATCGTGAGCCAATTGGAGGGGTCTGCATTTTATATGCGCATTAGATACCATGTTTTAGGACCTCACTAAGTCACACCTAGCTAAACTACTGATGCATGAAAAAAGGAACATAAGACAGTATCACATATGATTATCCTGTGTTAGTAAAACTGGTAATAACCCCTGTGTCTTTGAACCACTAAGAACAACATGCTTTAGGTAAAACAACTTCTAAACTGTTTTAAATAATTCTGGTAACTATTGTGCATTCCCCCACGCCTAGGCAAGCCTTAGGTAACCAACTTTTAAAAACTGGAAAACTGTTGCTTTTATGTTTACTGCTTAATGGTTAACGTGCTTAAAATCAGTAGGCAAACTGGTTAGGGCCCCTGCTTCTGGGTTTATAAAATAAAACTGCATATCTTCTGTGTTTTGATATTCACTTAGACATCATGTTTTAGGATCTTGTCTAATAATACTGCTCTTATTTGTGTTTGAGTCGTGTTGTTTACGTGCATTATCTGTGGAGGTAAATATGAGCCTCTTAATTGTTTTTACCCGTCTTTATTTGTTCAAGTCCTATCTGTTCTTTCCTGTCGCCTAGTATATTCTCCATTCAACCTTAGGGGTCTGTTTAGAACTGCCTTTGAGTAGAGGTCCTAATCTCCTCCAGGACCATTAAGGAGGGACGGGTAACAGCACGCATAGAGGTCGTTAAATGAACTCGATTAATAACCTCTAAGGGGTGGGGAAGGGTAGAAATGGATATGATGATCGGTGTGCTAATGCCACGTGTATCCCCTCTTCTGATGAGTGATTACCGGGCATTGTACTGATGTGATCCTATAGGATAAACAACCTAGGACCCCCTATCCCTTATATATATGTGTTTAGATCATAACTCTTTCAAAGCCTTATATGTGTGCCTAGACTCTAAATCTTTTAAACTTTAGCACGTATGTGTGCTTAGACTGCGAATCTTCTCAAAAACCTTTATTTGTTTACCTATGTGCTTTTATTGCTTATGTGCTACCTGTTTTAAAATTCACAAAGCTTGTTGGTCGGGAACCACAGTTGTGGACTTCGAGGGGTTCCTAACACCTTTCCCTTGAAGTAATTTCAAGCCCTTACCCTATCTCTGGTTATCCAATCTGTGTTTGCAAATGACCCTTAGTAGGTTCCCTAACGCACCTTAATTCGTTAGGTGGCGACTCTTCAATTCCTTACCCCTTTCCCAAAAGGAAACGAGTTGTCCCAATAATGTCAAATACCCTGACCGATCCGAAAGGAGAGGGAGAAGAGAGGGGGGCGCGACACCGGGAAGTAAGCTTTGAGACGAGGTAAGTCTCCTGTCTAACTCTGTGAGGGGGAAATTACCCCTAGGTGTTGTATATTGATGTATGCTGCTTGTTTTGGGGGCTACGTACACGCGGGGTGATGAGAGCCTGTGCGTAGCTACATTCATGTTATTGTCCAGGTAGACTTAGGTTCACATCATGCTTTAGCTATACTATTTGAGCAGTCTCTCCCCTATTAAATTCCTCTGTTTTATATTTTTACTTGAGAGACTTACTATTGTGGAGACTTCACAAGTTCATGTCACTGAATAACTTTACTCCTCTTACGGTATATATATATATACACACACACACATACACGCATTGTTCGCCTCGACGGGATTATGTACTTCCACTCTTATGGGATCAGGCCATTCGCCTCGTCAGAATTTATGTACCACATTCTAATGGGATCGGGCCGTTTGCCTCGGCTGGATTTATGTACCACACTCTCATGGGAGCGGGTCGTTCGCCTCGACAGGTTATCTGATGTATCTATGGTTCATGTCGTTCGACCCTCGGCAGTGCATAGTTTAATCTTTTATTTTGGATTGGGTCGTATGCTTCGTCATTTCCTATAACATGTCCTCATGAACTCGTGCGTAAATTTGGCAAGAAGTCGGGGTACACGTGAGTTTTCCTGATTTGAATTATGACAATCTAATTGATGAGATCCACTACACCTATGTGTGTGCTCCGTTTAAGGAGGGAATATCCTAATGGGAAGCTTGAGTTTATTGTAAATACGGGAGTTTGTATCACATATCCTATGCTTATTTATTTCATTTATTACTCTGCCTCATGGTTATTTACCTCTTTACTATACCCGATATTGTTGGACCACTAGTGAGTGTCGACATAGACCCCTTGTCACTACTCCTCCGAGGTTACGCTTGATACTTATTGGGTACACGTTGTTAATGTACTCATACTATACTTGCAACACATTTTTGTGCAGGTACATATATGATTATTGGACTTGTGAGAGCGGAGGCATGTGCGTTGATACGCTCAAATTACACTTTAAATAGTGTAAGCGGTCTATGTCAAATATAATAACCCAACTAGGTTGGGGTCGAATCCCACAGGGAATAGGCGTGAAAGGATTACTTGAATAGTGTGAAGCTTATCTTGAATAGTGAAGCTTAACTTAAATCGTAATTCTATTCCGTTAGTGTAACCAGAGTATTGTAATTGAGTGGAATAGTAACAAGTGTGGTTAAATAAGATTGTAACTAATTTGATTAACTAAACCAAGGTCGTGTCCCCTTCAATGGAATATAATGCTATCGGTGTTAATATGATATATTTCTAATTGAAAGTCCTTTTGATATGCAAATGATTTCTAAATGACTACTCAATATTTTTCAATAGTTGAGTAGTATTTCACCTTTAATACTTTTCCAAATATAAAAGACTTGCAATTAAGAATAATCAATTTATGCCAAATAAAATACACTTATTCCTAAGCGATTCTATTAAACAAGGTTTAAAGCCTTGAGTTTTTGATATTTACTTCTACCAAACTCTAACCCACTTTTCCAAGTAGAGAAAGAGCATAATGACACTTGTTAATGTTTGCAACCACCAAAAATAAATGAAGAACGAGAAATAAATATATATCAACCAACCATTATATATATATATATATTTAATGGTAAACACCCATTAACATTACACCCATTTAGGGTCCACAACTTTAGTATTTAAAACTAGTCACACATGCTAAAATATAAAAAGAAGAGAATATTAAATGTCATAATGCTTACAAAAGTGCAAGATTCTTCACTCTCAAACTTCCAAAAGGTAGGAATATTCAATGCTTGGAATGTAGTTCCTTTTTCAGACAATATGCCCCCACAAAACCCTAATAAATCTATTTATAGTGGGCTAAAAGTCGGGGTAAATTTCGGACCAAAATACCCTTTTAAGCAAGTTATGCGACCGCATATTTGTCGCATAACAGACATGCGGTCCGCATTCTATTCAATTCCCTCGCATCTTCTCATACCTAGGTTCCAGGTAGTCGTCGCAAAGGGATTATGCAGTTCGCATTGTTGATGTGTGACCGCATCTTGCCATCGCATTTCTGGGCTCAACAACTCTGCCGGAGGTTTGCGATCCATTATGCGGCCCGCATTGTTGTTATGCGGTCGCATAGTGGACCACATTTTCTTTGCTTGGAACAGCTAAACAAGTTGTTGCACTTTGCGGTCTTCTTGAGTATTCTGCGTTCCGCATGTTTGATTTGCGGCCCGCATGTTTAGTTTGCGATCGCACTTTGTCATTTGCTTGCTCTTTTGCGTCTTCTTGATTTCCTTCCATGTTTTTGGGTCCTCAAGCCTCATGCACTGCAAAACATCAAAATTACATAAGTATAACGGATAATTGCATTTGAAACGAGCTAAAATCTAAGCAATTGGTATTAAATACGCCGAAATTCTCCGGCACATTAACACCCCCAACTTAAACTCTTGCTTGTCCTCAAGCAACTAAAACAACACTATCCTATTCTAGACTCTAACTAAATGACATGGAACAATAGTGACCGCGGACGGTTTTAATCGTCAGTTTTACAAGCACGTACTTTCATTTATTTACCCTTCTTGAACACTGTTATTATTTACAAAGAAGTCAATCAACCTGTGAACTTTGAGCCTCGACCAAATTGACAAAATGTTAGTCTCATCTAAGCGCACTTGCATTCAACTTCAAGAACTCAGCTTCCGTTAAATCTCGCAGTTCATGTACCCTCACAAGAAAGAAAGTCCCAACATCCCAATATTTACAATGATAACACAAGGAAAAATTCACAAAGACACTCACTCTCACAACGAATTTCAAGTGTTACTACATACCATGCCATAGGCTTGCCCTTATTTTAATTCGCCGCCTATTCTAAAAACGTTCGGGTGGAGATCCCGTAAGGACTTTTTAAGCTTGTAATGTAGGTTTAGAGAAGGGTCGGATAAACATTTGGAATACAAGTGACTACACCCTCCTTGAACACTACTCACATTTTTCTTTCTTGTTGCACTTTGTTTCTTTTCAACCCACACAACCCTCATTGGTATCTAGTTACCAACATAGAACCACCTTAAATATCTCTCTACTCTTCTTCAAGGCTCCATATTTATATACATGCATATATCTCTTTTTCTTTTCTTTTCTTTTCTTTTCTTTTCTTTTCTCTTTTTTTTTTTTGTAGTTTTCTTTTGGAGCTTGAATAACTTCACATGAGAATTTTGAGGTTTATGGTCCTACACTCAATATACAACCTTACCAATTTCTAACTTAACACCACACCCCCAACTTAGGCTTTTTGCCTCATTCTTACTGTTCAAGGAGGGACAGGTTCAAAGAGGCAATTATTTTACAAAAAGGGGAACGGTTTGTAATGAGATGGCCAAAGAAAAGGTTAAAGGCTCAAATGGGGTAACTAGTGGTAATATTTATACAACGGCTAGCTTGAAAGGCTAAAAGGGTTTTTCAAATAACACAAAGAATGCCTAAGGGCATCTCTCCAACCAACTGTAAGTATCATTAGCATTGAAAGACCAACCGGGCAAGTTCTATATGACAGAAGTAAACACAAGAATTATTTACACAAACACTAACACACATGGCACATGAACTGTTTGACTCAATGCAGTTTTAGCTCTCGAGCGAACACTCGGCAACTTAAAGCTTTCATCATATTATATGTACAATTCTAAGTAGACATAAAGTCAAGGAGCAAACCTCAAGTTCACATAATTTTTTTTATATCAACAGAAGGGTACAATTTATTTACAGACATACATGCTTGAAACTGTACAATCACACCAAACCGGTCAAAATGTTTCATATTACTGCCATGGTTCTACTATTACACCCTTGGAAAAGAACCCGGTGAAGAAAAACCAAGGGGAATTTATTACTAACTACTAAGGACGCTATGCATAGAACTATCTATTGTTTTATATATATATATATATATACAAAGGTCACAAAAGTATACACAAGGATTACAAAAAATAGCTATCCCACCCCAACTGAAAAGCATGCATTGTCCCGAATGCATAAGATATTTAGAACAGAGTTGAGGGGCTCCCTGTGGCGCATTAAGCGCTATGGGAAGCTGAATCAAGCTGAACTGTAGTGGGGTCACCCGGTGGTACTGAAGCTGTGGCTGATGGGATCTCAGCCTGAGGGGTGACCTCCACGGATGGAGGAGGGGTCTCTAACTGTCCTGATGAAGGAGTTGGGGCATGTGAATTGCTAGCCTCGCCCGATGATGGCTGAGTGGTCGATGGACGGGCTTAGGCGACCAAGTCTGCTAGCGAGTGCGCTATCGCCTTCTGTACATCTGCTTCTTCTTCTTCTTCTGCAGCCGTAGTGACAGCAACCTACTTCCTTTTATCCTGAGGACCCTCATCCTCCTCGAACAATGCCTCTTCATCAGTTTCCTCCTCATCTGTCTCCCCATCCTCGGACTCTGCAGTGTGTCCGGAATCTTCCCTATAAGGGATATCAATGGGTGTAAAGGGAGCTGGAGTCTGGGAAGCTCCAATAGTCTATGGCTCGGGAGCTGTCATCAGGGTAGTGAAATCAAGATCTAGCGATGGACATGCCAGCTCCCTGCACTCCTTCCTTTGGCATGAAGGAAGATAGATCGAACTCCAGGTTTTGCATTTTGTGGAGCCCACCCTTTAGTGTATCAACCTCTGTACGGAGCTTGGGCAGGCCTCCAACCTCACCCCGCTCAACTTTTTCCAGCCTCACCTCAATCTGCTTCAGTCGATCCTCATAAGATGTATGTTGATGTTGGAGTGTCGTCACTGAGGATTGGATGGGAGTCAATGCCTCCCTGATTAGTGTGGGGAGGTCCTTCAGAAGCCGGTCTACCTTAGCATTTGTATGCTGAGCTAAGAGACCTAGCTTTGAAAGAGCTGACAATGCGACTGAAGGCTGTGCAATGGTGGCCTGTGGAGTGGATATGGATGCCACTGTGGCCTGAGGAGAGGCAGGTGTCTGGCACTCTGCAATGTCTGTGTCAGCTGGAATGGGGATCTGAATCTCTGCAGGAGCAGCAACTTCTTATGGCACTGCGTCACTAATGCGCGTGATATCAATATCCTTCAGTGCTTTCACCGTTTTGTCATGGTCTGGCAATGAAGGGACGTCCACAGCCTTATAGAGGGTTGTGATCAAGCATGGGAATGGAAGTGACGTGGCCGTCTGATTGGCTCAGACCCCCAACTCTCGAAAGATAATATCGCCCACATCGATCTTGATACCGGTCATAATGCATGCAATGAGAGGTGCTTTCTCAATGTTTATATCAGTTTCATTCCTGGACGGTATCAGGCGAGAGGTGACAAAGTTGAGTCACTACCGACCATCCCGTGTGATATCTTCCTTGAAAATTTATGGGCAGGGTCAATCCAAGCTAGGGTCCCCTTGGCTATTACTGAGGCTATCCAGGCACGCTCACTATACCCCGATGCACCTCTCTTTGGTTAAGATTTTGAGATTCCTAAATTCACGTTCGCCACATCGAGGACTTTTTCAAATATCCGGAGCCAAGCCTGCACACCAAAGTGCTCGAAGATCAAGAATCAGTCTTTCATTTTTAAATAGACTGGAAGTCTTTGGCTAGTGAGCTGACCTATTTGCCTTCACCTAAATAAAGACAGAGCATTTTAGGAAGTTTGGCGCCTGGTGTCTAAACCGGAGACATCGCACCGGAATGCATCTCCCACTATCCTTGTTGGCTAGTTTGGCATCGTACTCAGCTGTGCCCGATCTCCAGCTCGAGAAATACGAATCATTTATGGTGCCCTTGTCACAAAGCACATGCTTCCCCCGAAACAATACTGTTTCACAGAATACCTTGTTGCGCTTGTGATGAGGTGTTCTGGAAGCCCCATAGGATGCGTAAAATTCTCGCACCAGTGTTTCATTAAATTCATTCGGGACCTCTGTGAAGCATTCCCAGTTCCTTTCCTTAATGTTCCCCATTATGTGGGGGTAGTGCTCCTGTAACCCATTCAAGCTCAGTTGTTTCTCTTCCAGGATCTTCCGTTTGTTAAGCCTGGCTTTATACAGAGTCATAGAGCCGGTGACCCCAAAACGGAGCTAAAGATCCTCACCTTTTTTTCTTCTTGCCTCAGCCTGTAGGTCTACTGACGGCAAGGTCTCCTCCTCATCAAACTGGGAGGGTTGTTCAGCAGCAGAGTGGGATGTTTCCATTCATGGACGCTTGGCTTGTTGTGCATGTTGGCCGATGGAAGCTCTTTTTGGTCCACGAGCGGATGGGGAGCGAGTAGCAATAGATTTCATGGGAGCCATTTCTGCAAAGAAATTGAGTGTGAGTGACATAGCAGACATAAGAGAGAAATTTTGCAAAGGAATCAGAAAATGCGACGGGTTATGCGGTCGCATAACCACTATGCAGACCTCAAACCTGTCGCAAAATTGTATGTTTGCAGAAGGAAGTCAGTTATGCGATGGGTTATGCGATCGCATACCCACTATGCGGTTCGATAACCATCGCAAAACTGTGCACTTATAACAGTCATTACAACATGCGATCGCAAAACCCACCGTAAAGATGGATTTGTGATCGCAAACCAGACGCAAACAACATTTTAAATTAGGCCACACACTATCCAGATTTGCGGTGGCTTTGCGGTCCGCATATTACTTATAAGATGGCAAAAGCCTCCACATTTTGTCATTACAGCAGGTCATCTAGGGTTTCATTTTCAGCCACTTTGCGGATCGCAAATCGACTCTGCGGGCCGCAAAAGTCATCATCCCTAAATTTTTCGTCCTACCTTAACAACAGTGCTACCCAATTCATTACCCAACAAGTTCAATCCTAATTTAACATGCAATAATCCACATTACGAGCAGATGACCCCAAGGAACGAAGATAAAAAGAAAACAAACATAACGATAACAACACAAAACAAAACTAAAAATTGAAAATAACAGAGAAGAAGTGAGGGAGGAAGAACATACCAGATGTAGACGAATTAGGAGAAGATTCTATGAAGGAGATGAATTTGAGCAGTTGAATCGTTGGTCAATTGTCGACTTCTGGGTTAGCCGTTATTTTCTTCTTTTTTTTGTTTTGTTTTAGTGAAAAGTGTGAGTGTGAATGCTGGTGTGCAAGAGAAGGGGTTTATGCGAAGAGGGTTAGGGTTTATACCTGTTAAGAATGCGATGGTTAAGTGACCACATAACACATTATGCGACCGCATAAGTGTTATGCGGTAGTTTCAGCTCAGGTCACTTACTCCCTTGATGTGATGCACTTTTGCGGTCGCATAAGTTATATGTGGGTAGAAAAGTGCACCCCTTCACCGCATATTTGCACGCCAACTTTTCCCAACCGACTGTCTAGGTCTGCGATCACTATGCGGTCCGCATAGTCAATATGCGACCGCATAGTCGTAGCAAACTTCCAAGAGTGATTTTTTTCTTCCAGTGTATTAGCATTTGAACCCTATTTCATGACCTTTTGGACCACCTGGACTCTAACACACACTTCAATTTGCTCAATTTAATCTATATAACAAAAATAAAAATTAAAGGGAAAAAAGGATGTTACCACACATGGGTTTCCTCCCATGAAGCGCTTGATTTAACGTCGCGGCACGACAAAGTTGGCCCCTCTTTGGGCTTACTCATTGGTCAGGCATGGAATATCTTTGATAGCCAACTGTTCCACCAAGTATTTTTCTCCATCTGTGCCCAAGTAGTTCGTGACTCGCTGACCATTCACTTTGAAGGTTCGAAGTCCATCCTCTAATTCTAATTCCACAGCTCCAAAAGGGGAAACATTTACCACTTTGAACGGACCAGACCACTTCGATTTGAGTTTCCCCGGAAACAACTTGAGCCTTGAATTGAAAAGCAAAATCAAGTCACCCGACTTAAACTCCCTCTTCAAGATCTTCTTGTCATGGATGAACTTCATCCTTTCTTTGTATACGGCTGCACTCTCATATTCATGGAAACGGAATTCTTCCATTTCATTGAGTTGTGTTAACCTCAAATTTGCAGCTTCGGCCCAGTCCAGGTTCAACCTTTTTAAATCCCACATGGATTTGTGTTCCTGCTCTACGGGTAGATGACATGCCTTGTCAAAGACTAACCAGTATGGAGAAGTGCCAATAGGGGTCTTGTACGCTGCGTGATATGCCCACAACGCATCGTCTAGCTTCATTGACCAGTCGGTCCTGTTTGCATTAACAGTTTTTGCTAGAATATTCTTTATCTCCCGGTTGGAAACTTCAACTTGGCCACTTGACTGAGGATGATAAGGTGTGGCCACCTTATGCTTGACGCCATATTTCTCTAGTATCCCCATGAAAGCCTTGTTACATAAATGAGATCCAGCATCGCTAAGAATGGCTCTAGGAGTGCCAAACCGTGTGAATATGTTTTTCTTTAAAAATGCGGTCACACTCCTTGCCTCATTGTTCGGCGAGGTGATTTCTTCAACCCACTTGGAGACATAGTCCACAGCCACTAAGATGTATTTCATACCATACGAGCTCACAAAGGGACCCATAAAATCGATTCCCCACACATCAAAGATCTCGACCTCCATCACAAAGTGCATCGGCATCTCATGCCTCTTAGAGATTGATCCTTGCCTTTGACATTGGTCACAAGCCTTGAACATTTGATTGGCATAATGGCAAATCGACGCCCAATAATAGCCACATTCAAGTACCTTCGCCATCGTTTAATTGCCCCCATGATGACCCCCAACCGATGAGTCATGACATGCCTTTAGAATTGGCATAATCTCCTCTTCTGGAACACACCGCCTAATGATGTTATCAGCACAAATGCGGTACAAGAATGGTTCTTCCCAGTAGTACTACCGACACTCTCTCAAAAAAAATTTCTTCTGATAAGCTTCCAATCCATCCGGAATGAGGTCGCTAACCAAGTAGTTAGCAATATCAGCATACCAAGGAGTAGATGAAGAAGACAATGCCAGTATGTGTTCATCAGGAAAGGCATCATTGATGTCAAGATTCTCCTTCGGTCTGTCGTCTTCTTCAAGCCTAGATAAATGATCAGCCACTTGATTTTTTGTGCCTTTGTGATCTTTGACCTCAAAGTCAAATTCTTGCAATAAAAGGACCCATCGGATTAGTCTTGGTTTGGCATCTTTCTTCGCCATGAGATAGCGAAGAGTAGCATGATCAGTATAAACCACCACCTTAGACCCCAACAAATAAGCTCGAAATTTTTCAAAGGCATATACAATGGCAAGAAGTTCTTGCTCCGTCACAGTATAGTTCACTTGAGCATCATTGAGCATTTTTCTTGCATAATAGATAGGATGAAGAACCTTGTTATGCCTTTGGCCAAGCACTGCTCCAATAGCTACACCACTGGCATCACACATGAGTTCAAATGGAAGAGACCAATCCGGTGTGACAATAATGGATGTCGTGGTGAGCTTCTCTTTTAGTTCCTCAAATTTCTTAAGGCATTTTTCATCAAACACAAACTTGAAATCTTTTTCAAGGAGCTTGCACATGGGATTTGCAATTTTCGAGAAGTCCTTGATAAAGCGCCGATAGAATTAGGCATGCCCCAAAAAGCTTCGGACACCTTTTACCGAGGTTGGTGGAGGAAGTTTGGAGATTATTTCAATTTTTGCTCGTTCAACCTCTATTCCATGTTTTGAAATTTTTTGGCCCAAGTCAATGACTTCATCCACCATGAAGTGGCATCTCTCCCAGTTTAGCACAAGGTTGGTTTCGTCACATCTCTTGAGCACTTGTCTAAGATTGTCAAGACAATGCTCAAAAGAGTCACCTACCACCTAAAAGTCGTCCATGAACACCTCTAGGAAATCCTCTACCGTGTCTAAAAATATAGACATCATACACCTTTGGAAGGTAGCCGGAGCGTTGCATAATCCAAACGGTATCCGGATAAAAGCAAAAGTTCCATATGGGCAAGTGAATATTGTCTTTTCTTGGTCCTCCAATTCTATATTGATTTGGTTGTAGCCGGAATATCCATCAAGGAAGCAATAGAATGACCTTCCTGCTAGCCGATCAGGCATTTGATCAATAAAAGGCATAGGGAAATGGTCTTTGCACGTGGCACTGTTAAGATTCCGGTAGTCCATGCACACTCTCCATCCGGTTACTGTCCGTGTTGGGATGAGCTCATTCTTCTCATTGTGGATGACTGGCATGCGTCCCTTATTCGGCACACATTGCACCGGGCTCACCCAAGAACTATCTGCAATGGGGTAGACCACCCCGGAATCTAACCATTTGATTATCTCCTTCTTGACCACCTCTTGCATCAATGGATTCAATCTCCTTTGGTGTTCAAAACTCGGCTTGCTTCCTTCCTCCAATTGGATTTTATGCTTACAAATTCCAGCGGGAATTCCTCGAATGTCCATTATTGTCCACCCAATTGCTTGTCGGTGTTCCCGCAAGACATTCAACAATTTACCTACTTGCACATCATCCAAAAAAGAGGAAACGATTACGGGTAAATTATCATTAGAACCAAGAAATTTATACCTCAGATGTGATGGAAGTGGCTTGAGCTCAAGTATTGGCGGCTCAATGATGGAAGGCTTTGCGGGAGGAGTGAATCTATTATCTAAGTCAAGAGAAATCTTCTTTGGTGCATAAGTGTAGGACCCACATCCTTCTAATGCATTCACGGCTTCCACATACCCCTCCATGTCCTCACCATCAAAATTTACCAATATGGCCGCCAAGGCCTCACCGAGGCACTCTTCCTCCATCTTCATGTCCCTAGCATCCTCGACCTCATCAACAACATCTATGATCGAGATCCCTTCATATGCATTCGGCAACTTCAAACCCTTACTAGCTTGAAAGGTGACTTCCTCATCATTCACTCGGAACTTGATTTCATTTCGTTCTAAATCCATCAAAGCTCTTCTCGTGGCAAGTAATGGTCTCTCCAATATGATAGGAATTTCCTTTTCAACTGCACAATCAAGGATAACGAAGTCGGCCGGGAGAAATAACTTCCCCACTTTCACTAGGACATCATCAACAATACCCACGGGTCTCTTGATTGTACGGTCAGCCATTTGCAATCCCATACTCGTAGGTCTTGTCAAACTCAATCCTGCTTGCTTGTAAATAGCAAGAGGCATCAAGTTGATGCTAGCCTCATTATCGAACAGTGCCCTAGCAAAATATCTCAACCCGATAGTACATGGTATGGTGAATGCTCCTGGGTCTTGCTTTTTCCCAACGGTTGTCGTGGCAATAATAGAACTAACCCGGTGAGTCATACTCACCACTTCATTCTTGGTAGATCTCTTCTTGGTCATCAAGTCCTTTTAGTATTTGGCAAATCCTAGCATCTCTTGGAAAGCCTCCAAGAACGGGATGTTCACCGACAATTGCTTCAAAATATCATAAAACTTCTCGAACTTGCTATCATCTACCCTTCTTGCAAGCCTTTGAGGGAAAGGAGGAGTAGGTCGAGAAATTGGTGGAGGAGCTTTTGGGGTCTCCTTCACCTTTCCCCTTACCTCTTTGTGCCTTGATTTTTGAACTTTCACCTCTTGGGAGGGCTTCTCACTATTAACAACAACCGGCACTTCAACTCGTGCCTCTACTTTTTGCCCAAGATCATCTACTTCAACTACTAGTTCTTTTTCATCTTGAATTACTTTCTCGCTTCTAGTAGTTATAGCCATGCAATGAGAAGATGGACCACTCACATTACCTTTTGGGTTGACAATTGTATCACTTGGAAGGGTACCTTTGAGCTTTGGATTTTGTTCTCTTGACAAGTCTCGCATTTGCATTTCAAGCTTTTGTATAGAGGCGGTATGAGATCCCACTACTTCGGACATGTTTTTCATTGTAGCGTCGCTTCTCTCCTGATTTTGCAAGATCTTTTCAAGTATTCCTTCCAATTTGGATTCATGTGAGGGACCCTCCTTGTAGTGCGAGGAGTTGGAATATTTCCCCTTCGGTGGAACATAAGGTTTTGAACTCCGGTTGGCATAGTTGTTATTGTTGTTGTTTCAATTACCTTGACTAGGCCCACCTTGATCATTGCGCTAATTTTGGTGGCCTTGCCCTTGCGGGTTTGGCCTCCATTGGTTTTGTTGGCTATACCCGCCTTGAGGATTACGAACATAGTTGGCTTCTTCGAATTCTTGATTTCCCATTGATTGCATATCTTCCATAACATTTACCTTCTTTGTCTGGTTCTCCGTGAACATCTTGGTTAGCACATCAATGTTAGTGGTAAGCCCGGAAATCAATTGGTCTCTCTCTTGGTTTCTTTGATCATGTTAGTTATAGAAGGAGTACCATAAGAAATTCCACCACTAGCATCTTCAGAATGCCATACTTGATTGTGTTTGGCCATTTTATCCAGAATCTGCGTAATCCTGGCAAATGATTTGTCCATGAAAGATCCGTCTGTTGCGTTTTTGGATATGGACTGGGATAATGGATCCAAACCCATATAGAACTTCTCCATCAACATAGTATCCGGAAAACCATGGTTCGGTGACCTTACTAAGTACAACTTGAATCGGTCCCACGCTTTATGTAAGTGTTCTCCTGGTAGTTGTTTGAAGAAGAAGATTTTATCTCGAAGCTGAGACTTCTTGCTCTGTGGGAACCACTTGGACAAGAAGGAACGGACAAGTTCGGGCCAAAAAGAGATAGATTGAGGAGGTAGATTTTGAATCTACTTTCTCGCCTCTCCAGTCAATGAGTATTTGAACACCCGCAGTCTCAGGGCATCGTCTGTCACATTGTTCTGTTTGTAAATGGCGCACACACCCAAGAAGTTCATAAGGTGTTGCGTTGGATCATCATCTGTAGAGTTCCTGAATAATCCTTCTGCCTTAAGCATTAGGATCAACCCGTGCTCTACTTTGAATGTAGCAGCTTCAACCCGCGGAGGAAGGATAGCATTGGTATCATCAAGATATTCCTCAATGTTCGCAAAGGGATTCTCCTCTTCATCATAATCGGCCATTCTTACCTAGCACACCAAGAAAAGAAAGCAAAGTGTGATGGAACAGAAAAGATGTAAAGTAAAGTGCACACTAGTTAGTAATTTCAAAATCGTATTCCCCAGCAACGGCGCCAAAATTTGATACGCTCAAATTACACTTTAAACTAGTGTAAGCGATCGATGTCAAATATAATAACCCAACTAGGTTGGGGTCGAATCCCACATGGAATAGGCGTGAAAGGATTACTTGAATAGTGTGAAGCTAAACTTAAATCGTAATTCTATTCCGTTAGTGTAATGATGCGTGGCTAGAGTTCATAGTTTAACATGTTATATGCCTTATATTTTATGTGAGTTAATGATAAAAATACACTTTTTATGTGCATAATGGAGTATATTTCATGTGTAGGTGCATTGGAGATGGAAACCGAGCTGAATGGATGCATGAACATCAAAAATACGCTCAAGAGGCGAAGAGGAATGACCCGAGCTATAACCGGGCGTTTTGGCCTTAAAGCCAGGCCAACCCGGGCGTTAGTGGGGCGTTTGGCCCCTAAAGCCAGGGTCAGCCTGGCGTTAGTGGGGCGTTAGAGCCCTAAAGCCAGGTCTGCCCTGGCTTTAAGGGGGCGTTTGAGCCCAAACGCCTGGGTCCCGAGGTCCGGTCAATTCCGAGTTTTAAAGAGTTTTAAGTGTTTCCCGGTTGGAATAGAAGTCTCCTACATGTTTAGGGTTTATCCCAAACATATAAATAGACCCAAAAACACAAATTGAAGAGGAAGGAAGCCATTGAAGTGAAGAAAAACCTGTGGATTGCTACTCAGTGAAGAAAACAATGATTTTCATAGTTTTTACTTATTATTTTGTAGTTCAATTATGCAAGTTAATTTAGAATTGATTCTTATGAATATGAATAGCTAATTTTCTTAACCTAGGGTTTTGGTGGAACCCGTTGGAGGATAAACTTATTATGATATTAATATAGTTTTGATTGGTTGATTAATCTCTATTTGTTCAACTACGTTCTTGTTGTAGTTGATTGAAGGGCCCTCAATTAGTTGTTCCTGTTTATTATGTATCTACTTGAGAGAGAGTGCATATTTAGGTAGTTGTTTGAATAACACCACTTCCGGAGTATAGACGAAAGTCATAACCGAGGGTTTAGAGGTTGGATTAGAGATAATGATACCTCGGGTGAAATCTAAAGTGAACTGCAATGCAATCTAGCTAGCGTAACTTGAGAGAGTGCGTCTAGTAGATTATCATAATTACTTGAGAGAGATTTATGGTGGATAAAGTGTTCATGATTTATAGAGACAACCAATCAAACTATAAGAAGTATCCGAGAAGGAATTCACCAACGGGGGAAACCATAACCTTAGACCTTTATCATAATTGTTTGCAACACATTGTTAGTAATTGTTAGTTATTATTATTGTCAGTAGAATTAGTAAAACATCACCAATTTATATTAAAAAATCTTGAGAGAATTGATTGAGTAAAAGTTGCATATTCTAAAGCCTTGATTGATACGTAAATTCCATGTGGGATCGACTCTGGGCATAATACCGCGGATTATATTTGCAACGCCCGCTTAGTCATTTATAAGACATAGTTGAGCGTGATCAAATTTTGGCGTTGTTGCTGGGGACTTAACGGTATTATCAATTGAGTTGAACGAAATTCAAAATTCTGAAATATAGTCAATTTTCTTTAAATTTTCGTTTTTACATTGAAATAACGTTTGCTAACGTGTAGCATGTGCATGCCTAGAAACTCATCGAGAACTGGTGAAGTAGTTGAAGCCTTATCAGACCCCGAGAAAGTTTTCAAGGCCCTAAACCGGACCAACCGAAAAAGCAAACATCAACCACAAATTGAACAAATTGAAACCGACATGGAAGATCCACACAACCGGAACAATAATGGGGATATAGACCCAGTCGCTCAAATAGGGGCAGAGGCTCCCTTATATGACTGGTCACAACTCACAGCTGAGAATTTGGCCACTGCGATACTGGTCCCTCAGATTCAGGCCGAGTCCTTCCAGATAACAAATAATATGCTGCACTTATTGCAGAACAAAGGGCTATTCTCAGGGTCATACATCGAGGACCCCCAGCAGCATTTGAAAAACTTTCTGTCAATTTGCAAAACATAGAGGCAGCCAAACGTCACTCAGGAGGCAATAAAACTGTTGTTGTTTCCAATTCAGTGACTGGAGCTGCCCAGACTTGGCTAAACTCACTCCCCATCAATTCCATTACCACATGG
>MDKJ01028830.1:0-22400 GCA_005239525.1 Nicotiana knightiana | reverse complement strand
CTACTGAGTGCGAGTGCCGAGTGATGAGTGATTGGGAGGCATGAGTGACAGTGAGGTTTCCTGCAGGGCTGATACTGAGTGATGGTGAGGTGCTAAGGGAAATTGTTACAAGTAATGATTATGGCCCGAGGGGTAGTTTTATGATGATATTTTCTGAGTTTTGACGATGATTCACTTTATTTTTTAAACTGCTATTACTGAGAGTTTTACTGAGATATATTGAAAATATACTTGTTTCAAAAGGATTTTATGGAAACTGGTTTTCGAACTTATATATACTGTATTGAGACTTAATGCTTTACTGTTTTGTGGATGGGTGTTTTTATGATGTGTGTTCATATACTTCAGACTGTGATTTATTTTCATTACTACTGAGTTCGCGTACTCATCATTACTCCCTGCACCCCTGTGTGCAGATCCAGGTACTGGTTTGGAGCAGTAGTCGTCCGAGCCCGTTGTCATCAGCATTTGGGATCTCGAGGTAGCTGTCCAGCGTACGCAACTTCTCCACTTCCCTT
The DNA here is from genome assembly GCA_005239525.1 of Nicotiana knightiana. Classification (NCBI taxonomy): domain Eukaryota; kingdom Viridiplantae; phylum Streptophyta; class Magnoliopsida; order Solanales; family Solanaceae; genus Nicotiana; species Nicotiana knightiana. The sequence continues at coordinate 21,882 of MDKJ01028830.1, read as the reverse complement.
CTTCATTTAGTACTTAGTATTTGATTCATAAACATTATTATGACATTAGCAAAGCTAGTTTATTTCTTAGATGCTCGTGATCGGTTGACTCCAGTCTTGGGGATTTGTTTAGACTGTTAGATTATTATTGCAGCGTAATGACTTAAAGAAATTATTTTATACTCTGTTTGCTGATTATTATTGATTTTTCAAAATATTATAATAGATCAAATGTGTAGTTATGTGAGGGTTGGCTAGCCTAGTTCCACGATAGGCGCCATCACGACCTGTTAGGATTTGGCGTCGTGACAAAAATATCTTCAATATTACCTCTAGGTAGATCTCAAACATGAAAATAGTGAAAATGAGGAAAACCCCGCTTTTTAGAAGTTCTTAAAACTGGGTGTCACGACCCAATTCCATTTTAGTCCGCGTGGCACCCAGCACCATTGCTAGGCAAGTCAACAGTGAGCAACCTAGTGAATTCCCATTTTAATAACTTCTTCCAAGTAAATGTCTTTCTTTAATTTAATAGATTCAGTAAGAAACAGATTTAAATTAACAAATGAAAGCGGTAAAATGTATATGACCATAGGGATAAAACCAAAATCATAAGTATACTAGTGTGTGCCAAGATCTAATGTCACAATTATTTGGGCTACTAGCAGAATATACAAAAGATTCCTACTCTACTGTCTAAAATAGAATAGATAAAAAATAATCAAAAGAGAGACTCTGGTTGCTGTTGAACGGCTCGGAAGGGCAGCTCACTGTGTAGTCTCGAACCAGCAGTCAAGCGTACGCGCCGGACGGATAACTAGATACACCTGCTTCAGATCCTGCACATCAAGTGCAGAAGTGTAGCGTGAGTACATAAACAACATGTACACAATAAGTATCTAGTCTAACCTCGAAGAAGTAGTGACGAGGGGTCGACTTCGACACTTACTATGGGCCAACATATAATAATATGAAGTTCTAATTACACATGAAATATAAGGTAATAATAGAAATCAGAGCAGGAAAATAAGTAAACAATCCTTTCATATGAAATAAGAATCAAGTCATTTCTCTCTTCAAATCCTTTCACCTATCAAGTCCATGAAAATAATATTAAATATAAAAGGGGTTCCAAAAATTTACGCACGAATTATGCCGAGGACGTACAGCCCAATCCAAATATACATATAAATATAATGTGTAGTGCCGAGGGTCGAATGGCCTGAAACATATGATATATCAATTAACCTGTCGCGGCGAACAGACTGCTCCCATGGGAGTAGTGGAAATTTACCCCGCTCGCGGAATATACTTGCGAAGCGGTTGAACATAAATTTTCTCAACTTATGATAATATTTCTCAATTCCTTTTAAAAATAAGAAATTCAACTAAGAACTTTAAAATATTGAAATCCTCAACCTCCGCGTTTATCTAATAATTAGTAAGCATAAAAAAGCAACGGTATCAACGAAACATGGTGTAAGCCTAAATCTACCCGGATATACGCATGAATAGTAGCTATGCACGGACTCTCGTCACATCGTGCGCACGACGCCCCCACAAATAGAAGTACATATTGATTTAAGTTCACCTATGGACTCAACTATATGTTTTTCATCAAATTTCATAATCATTTTTGTGGTCAAATCCCATTTTTACCCAAAACCTAGGTTTTCATCTAAACCCTTGATTTCACAAATTTTTACTTGTTAATCTATCCATAATCTATGTATTTAACTCATGTTGTGTAGAAGTTACTTACATCAAAGTGCTAGGTGAAAACCCTCTTCCAAAAGCTCCAAAAATCGCCCAAGAGATGAAAGAAAATGAGATAAATGGTATATGTACCCCATTTAATAAGCTGGGCACAAGTCTTTGATGTCGCATTTGAGACACCAGGTTCGCAAATGCGAACGCTGCAAATGCGACAAAATTCTCGCAAATGCGGACCCTGAGCTTCAACTGCTAAGATCGGAAATACGACGCAAGTGTCGCAAATACGAACACTACTGAGGTCGCAAATGCGAAGCTCTTCTCGCAAATGCGAACAATTTCACGCATTTGCGAGACCTGCAGCACAAGCAATAAACACTAGAAAATTGAAGTGTTTTCTCATCCTCCGGAATGTCCGAAACTCAGCCGAGCCCTCGAGGCTCCACACCAATTACCCACACAAGTCTAATAACCTCATACAAACTCGCTCGAGTGATCAAAATACGGAAATAACATCAAAAACTACGAATCGGATGCCAAAAAGCATGGATTGACTCATGAACTCAAAAAACTTCTAAAAAGACTTCCTCACATCCGATTCCTATTAAATCAACTCAGAATGACACCAAATTTTGCGTGCAAGTCTTAAATGACATTACAGAACTATTCCCGGTCTTGGAATTCCATTCTAACCTCTATATCACCAAAACCTACTCTAACCAAATATAAAGAACTTCAAAACCTTTCAAAGAACCAACTTACAATATTAGGCGCTGAAACGCTCCCTGGTCATCCAAAACCTGATCCGAGCAAACACCCAAGTCCGAAATCATCATATAAACCTATTGGAACCGTCAAATTCTGATTCCGAGGTCGTTTACTCAAAACGTTGAAGTCAAAATTAGCCTTTTAAGGCCAACTTAAGGAACCAAGTGTTCCGGTTTCAACCCGAACCTTTTCAAATCTCAAACTAACCATCCCCGCAAGTCATAAAATACTAAAAGCACATACGGGGAGTCTTATTTAGGGGAACGGGGTTCTAGAAAGAAAAACAACCAGTCAGGTCGTGGCATTCTCCACCTATTAAACAAATGTTCGTCCTCGAACGGGTATAGAATCATACCTGGAGTGCTGAATAACTGTGGGTATCAGCTCCGTATGTTCTTCTCGGACTCCCAAGTCGCCTCCTCAATTGGTTGGTCCCTCACTGAACCTTTACCGTAGAAATCCTCTTGGATCTCAACTGGAGATCCTGCCTATCAACAATGGCAAATGGCTCATCTTCATAACCCAGACTCTCATCTAACTGAATCGTGCTGAATTCTAACACGTGAAGGGTCAGGATGATACCTCCGGAGCATAGACACGTGGAAGATCGGATGAACTCCCGATAGTATGGGAGGCAAAGCAAGCTCATACGTAACCTCCCCAACTTGCCTCAACACGTCAAATGGGCCTTAAACCTTAGGCTCAACATGCCCTTCTTCCCAAACCTCATGTTTCGCTTCATCAACGAGACTTTCAAGAGAACCTTCTCGCCCACCATAAATGATAAGTCACGTGCCTTCTGATTTGCATAACTCTTCTGTCGGGACTATGTTGTGTGTAGTCTCTCCTGAATCAACTTTACCTTTTCCAATGCATCCTTCACCAAATCAGTACAATAGAACCTAGCCTCGCCGGGCTCAAACCACCCAATGGGAGAACGACGAATGCAGCCATCTCGATGCCAGACTAGTAACTGTTGTTGTAAGAAAACTCGGCCAAAGGCAAGAATCGATCCCACTTTCCTCCAAAGTCAATCACACATTCTCTGAGCATGTCCTCTAATATATGAACTGTCCGCTCCGACTTCCCGTGGGTCTGTGGATGAAATGCGGTGCTGAGCTCTACACGGGTCCCCAACTCACTCTGTATGGCTCTCCAGAAATGCGATGTAAACTGAGGACCTCTGTTTGATATGATCGAAACGGGGACACCATGCAGCCGAACTATCTCCTTAATATAAATATAGGCCAATCTCTCCGAAGTATACATAGTCATCACAGGAATGAAGTGTGCCGACTTGGTCAATCTGTCTACAATGACCCATACTGCATCAAACTTCTGCAAATTCCACGGCAACCCAACTACGAAGTCCACAGTAATGCTCTCCCACTTCCACTCAGGTATAGTCATCTGCTGGAGTAGGCCTCTTGGCCTTTGGTGCTCATATTTAACCTACTTGAAATTTAGGCATCTGGCTACATACTCAACTATATCTTTCTTCATCCGCCGCCACCAATAATGCCGCCTTAGGTCACGATACATCTTCGTAGCACCTGGGTGAATGGAATATCGAGAACTGTACGCCTCATCTAGAATCCTCTCCCTCAAGCCATCGACATTCAGAAATATAGACGACTCTGGAGTCACAGAACACCATCCTCATTGATAGAAACCTCCTTGGCACTACCTTGTAGTACTGTCTCCCTGAGAACCAAAAGGTGCAGATCATCAAACTGTCGCGCCTTGATCTTATCCAATAGTGAAGACTAGGCAACAACGCAAGAAAGAACTCAAATAGGCTTTGAAATATCCAACCTCACAAGTCTGTTAGCCAAGGACTGAATGTCTAGAGCTAGTGGCCTCTCCTCTACTGAAATGAATATGAACCTACCCATACTCTCTACCTTCCTACTCAAGGCATCCGCGACTACATTCACCTTGCCAGGATGATAAAAAATGGTGATGTCATAATCCTTAGGTAACTCAATCCACCTACCCTGCCTCAAATCGAGATCCTTTGCTTGAACAAATTCTGCAAACCGCGATGATCAGTGTAAACCTCACAAGACACCCCATAAAGATAATGCCTACAGATCTTAAGAGCATGAACAATCGCGGCCACTCCAATTAGTGCACATGATAATTCTTCTCATTGGGGATTCAGATGACGTGAATCATATACAATAACTCGCCCCTCCTGCATCACTATACAACCCAAGTCAATGTGTGAAGTGTCGCAATACAGAGTATAACTCACCAAACCTGAAGGCAACACAAGGACTGGTGATGTGGTCAAAGCTGTCTAGAGCTTCTGGAAGCTCGTCTCACAATCATCGGACCAAAGAAATTGAGCACCCTTCTGGATCAATCTAGTCAAAGGTGTTGCAATAGATGAGAATCCCTCCATGAACAGGCGATAATAACCTGCTAACCTCAAGAAGCTCCTGACCTCAGGCGCCGAAGTAGGACGAGGCCAACTCTGAACTGCCTCAATCTTCTTGGGATCCACCTTAATACCCTCGCCTGATACCACATGCCCCAAGAATGCCATAGAATCTAACCAAAACTCACACTTGGAGAACTTAGCATATAGCTTCTGTTCCCGCAAGGTCTGCAGAAGCACTCTCAAATGGTTCTCGTGCTCCTCCTCCATGCTACGTGGTTAAATCAAAATATCATCAATGAAGACGATGACAAACAAATTAATATAAGTCCTGAACACCATGTTCATCAAGTCCATAAATGCTGCTGGGGAGTTAGTCAAGCCTAAGGACATCACCAGAAACTCATAATGGCCATATCTAGTACGGAAAGCAAATCTTCAGAGCATGCGAGTCCCGAATCTTCAACTGATGGTACCCCGATCTCAAGTCGATTTTAGAGAACACCCTAGCACCATGCAACTGGTCAAACAAATCATCAATACGCGGCAATGGTACTTGTTCTTAATGGTAACTTTGTTCAACTGGAGGTAATCAATGCACATCCGCATAGTCCTATCTTTCTTCGTCACAAATAGCATTGGGGCACCCCAAGGTGATACACTTGGTCTGACGAAACCCTTTGCTAGTAAATTCTTAAGCTGCTCCTTCAACTCATTCACTTCTTTCGAATCCATACGGTATAGTGGGATAGATATAGGCTAGGTACCTGGAGCCAAGTCAATACAGAAATCGATATCACGATATGGTGGTATGCCTGGAAGATCAGAAAGAAACACATCGGAGAACTCCCGAACTATTGGTACTGAATCAATCACCAGAGACTCTGCAGTAGTAGCCCAAACATATGCTAGATAAGCCAAGCAACCCTTCTTGACCGTGTGTCAAGCCTTCATAAAAGAGATAACCTGACTAGATGTACTGACAGACGAACCCTTCCACTCCAATCTAGGCAACTCTAGCATCGCTAAAGTACCAGTCTGGCGTGGAAATCAAGGATAGCGTGATATGGAGAACCAGTCCATGCCCAGGATGACCCCAAAGTCGGTCATATGAAGCAACCAAAGATCCTCTCTAGTCTCGTATCCACATAATGTGACCACACAGGACCGATATATCCGATCCACAACAAAAGAATCACCCACAGGAGTGGACACATAGACAGGTGTACCCAAGGACTCACGAGGAATATCCAAAAAATGAGCAAACAGAGATGACACATACGAATAGGTAGATTCTAGATCAAATAATACTAAAGCATCCCTACCGCAGACAGAAATTATACATATGATCACGGCATCTGAGGCCACTGCATCTGGTCTGGCCGGAAAAGCATAGAATCTGGATGGAGCACCACCTAGATGGCCCCCCTCCCTGACCTCCACCTCTAGGATGGCCCCTACCCATCTGCCCTCCGCCTCTAGGCGGCCGGTGCGGCTATTGGTGCTGTAATCATGGGCTGCTGACCCTACTGCACTTCCTTTCCCCGAAGCTTGGGACAATGTCACTTCATGTGACTATGATGCCCACACTCATAACAACCTCTCGGAGTGGTGGATTTCTACCCTAAAGTCTGACCCTGATGGCCCGAATACCCACCAGAAGAACCCTGAAGAGCGGGTGGGCGATATGAACTCTCCAGCATGGCAATAAAATAGGCACTGGAAGAACCCTGATGACCCGAGTATCCACTGGAAGAACCCTGAATAGCTGGCGCATGGTAAGAACTCTCCAGCATAGCACTGAAATAGGGTCGCGCTGGAACACCCTGAGGAGGTGGTGGTGCTGAATATGGGGTCCTACTGGGCTGACGCCTCCAAAAATGACCTTTGCCCGCAGCTGGGGCACCTCTGAACTCTCCAAAAAAAGGGGACCTCTTGTCCCGCTACATCTTCTCTCTACCCCTATAATGGTAACCCTCAATCCTCCGAGCAATCTCCACTTCCAACTGATAGGAAGTTCCCATCTCAAACTCCCGAGCCATACTAGCCTAAATACTATAGTGCAACCCCGCAACAACCCCCCGCACCCTCTCTGCGTCGGTAGGAAGTATCATAAGTGCATGGTGAGACAACTCAGAGAATATCGCCTCATAGTTAGTCACTAACATTTGACCCTGCTCGAGCTGCTCAAATTGACACCGCAACTATCCCCTACGGGAGGGTGGAATTACCTGTCCAAGAATAGGCGTGTGAACTGGTCTCAATTCATGGGAGGAGAACATGCCGGTCTCCCAAGGAGATAAAGTTTCCACCATCTTCGTGCTCTGCCTTCCAACTGAAAGGTAGTGAAATCCACCCTGTGAGACTCCAATAGGTTCATGTTATGCAGTCTGTCCTTGCTTGCACCTATTAATGAAGTCCTGGGGATCCTCATGTTGCTCACCCCCAAAGACCGGAGGGTGAAGCCTGATCCATCTATCTAGCAGCTTTTGCGGCTCGCCGATTGCAGCTGGTCTAGGCTTAGGTACAGCTGCTGCAACTGGATGAGCTTTGCCCATGGGTAGTGTGCCCGGAGTTTGATCCTGAGCAGTAGGGGTATGTGCTCCCCCTCCCGCCTGAGATATGTCTAGGTCTGATGGAAATAAACCAACCTGGGTCATAGAATCTATGAATTGTAGCATACGGCCCATGACCTCCTGAAAGCCTGGTGCTGACATGAAATCAACTGGGGCTGGCTCTGCTGCAGGCACCTCGCCCTGCTCCTCATCAATGAGACTCTCCACTGGATCGGCTGATGGTGCAACTGTGGCAACTCTGGGATATAGTCGTCCCCTACCTCAGGTCGGTGCCCTCCCTCGACCTCTAGAAATGAGGGGAGCAGTTCCTCCCGGGTCCGGAACATCTGCCCCGCGTGTCCTCACCATCTGTGAGAGAGTAAGAGAAAAAACTTAGTACACCATCAATTGCACGATAGGAGATGAATAAAGAGTAGTTACCTAACACCCTATGGCCTGTCGAAGATAAGTACGAACGTCTCTACACCAATACGCAAGACTCTATTAGGCCTTCCCACGATAGGAGATGAATAAAGAGTAGTTACCTAACACCCTATAGCGTGTCGAAGATAAGTACGAACGTCTCTGCACCAATACGCAAGAATCTATTATGCCCTCCCATAACTTGTGAGACCTACATGAACCTAGTGCTCTGATACCATGTTGTCACGACCCAATTCCATTTTAGGTCGTGATACGCCCATCACCATTGCTAGGCAAGTCAACAGTGAGCAACCTAGTGAATTCCCATTTTAATAAGTTCTTTCAAGTAAATGTCTTTCTTTAATTCAATAGATTTAGTAAGAAACAGATTTAAATTAACAAACGAAAGCGGCTAAATGTATATGACCATAGGGACAAAACCAAAATCATAAGTCTACTAGTGTGTGCCAAGATCTAGTATCACAAGTATGTAGGCTACTAGCAGAATATACAAAAGATTTCTACTCTACTCTCTGAAATAGAATAGACAGAAAATAATCAAAGAGAGACTCTATTTGCTGTTGAATGGCTCAGAAGGGCAGCTCACCGTGTAGTCTCGAACCAGAAGTCAAGTGTGCATGCCGTACTGATAACCAGATGTACCTGCCTCAGATCCTGCACATCAAGTGCAGAAATGTAGCGTGATTACATAAACAACATGTACCCAGTAGTATCTAGTCTAACCTCGAAGAAGTAGTGACGAGGGGTCAACTTCGACATTTACTATGGGCCAACATATAATAGTATGAAGTTCTAATTACACATGACATATAAGGTAATAATAGAACTCAGAGCAGGAAAATAAGTAAACAATCCTTTCATATAAAATAAGAATCAAGTCATTTCTCTCTTCAAATCCTTTCACCTTTCAATTCCATGAAAACAATATTAAATATAAAAGGGGTTCCAATATCTTTACGCACGAATTATTCCAAGGACGTATGACCCAATCCAAATATACTATGCACTGCCGAGGGCCAAACGGCCCAAACCATATGATATATCAATTAACCTACTGAGGCGAACAACCCGCTCCCATGAGAGTAGTGGAAATTTACCCCGCTCGCGGAATATACTTCATAATATTTCTCAATTTCTTTTAAAAATAAGAAATTCAACTAGGAACTTTAAAATATTTAAAATCCTCAACCTCCGCTTTAATACAACAATTAGTATGCATAAACAAGCAACGGTATCAATGAAACATGGTGTAAGCCTAAATCTACCCGGACATAACCATGAATAGTAGCTATGCACGGACTCTTGTCACATCGTGCGTACGTAGCCCCCCACAAATAGAAGTACATTTTGATTTAAGTTCACCTATGGGGTTAATTCCCTCTTACAAGGTTAGAAAAGAGACTTACCTCGTGTCAAGGCCTACTTCCCGGTCCAAGAATGTGCCCACACCCTCAATTCGGTATCGAATCAACCCAAAACTAATCAAATAGTGTATCAACTAATCAATACTTACTCAAAAGCTTGTATTCCAACTATTAAAGAGGTTACCCAACCCTAAATGTAAGATTCTTAAAATTCACCCCTAGGCCCACGTTCTCGGATTCTGAAATTTTCGAAGAATGTTGTTATCCATAACCCCATGAACTCAAATATATGTTTTTCATCAAATTCCATAGCCATTTTCGTGGTCAAATCCAATTTTTACCCAAAACCTAGGTTTTTATCTAAACCCTTGATTCACAAATTTTTACATGTTAATCTACCAATAATCTATTTATTTAACTCATGCTTGTAGAAGTTACTTACCTCAAAGTGCTAGGTGAAAACCCTCTTCTAAAAGCTCCAAAAAATCGCCCAAGAGATGAAAGAAAATGAGATAAATGGTCTAAGTCTCGCATTTAATAAGCTGGGCAAGGTCTTTGATGTCGTATTTGCGACACTAGGTTCAAAAATGCGACAAACTTCTCGCAAATGCAGACCCTGGGCTACAACTACTAAGGTCGCAAATGAAATGAAAGTGTCGCAAATGTGGCTTAAGTGTCGCAAATGCAAACAATGCCCCAAGTCAAGCTTCTTTGCAATTGCGAAGCTCTTCTCACAAATGCGAGGCTCGCAAATGCGAACCAATTCTCGCATTTGCGAGACCTGCAACCCCAGCATCCTCCCGAACGTCTGAAACTCACCCGAGCCCTCGGAGCTCCACACCAATTACCCACATAAGTCTAACAACCTCATAAAAACTTGCACGGGTGATCAAAACATATAAATAACATCAAAAATTACGAATCGGACGCTAAAACGCATGGATTGACTCATGAACTGAAAAAACCTTCTAAAAAGACTTCCACACGTCCGACGCTTATCAAATCAACTCGGAATGACACTAAATTTTGCGTGCAAGTCTTAAATGACATTATGGAACTATTCCTGGTCTCGAAATTTCACTCTAACCTCAATATCACCAAAAACTACTCTAAACCAAATTTAAAGAACTTCAAAAACCTTCAAAGAACCAACTTACAATATTAGGCACTGAAACGCTCCCGGGTCATCCAAAACCCGATCCGAGCATATGCCCAAGTCCGAAATAATCATACGAACCTATTGGAACCATTAAACCTAGCCTTTTAAGGCCAACTTAAGGCAAGTGTTCCGATTTCAACCCGAACCTTTCCAAATCTCAAATTAACCATCCCCGCAAGTCATAAAACAGTAAAAGCATATACGGTGAGTCTTATTTTGGGAAACGGGGTTCTAGAAAGCAAAATGACCGGTCGGGTCGTTACACTAGGCGTCAAGTGTTCTTTGCGCTTGGGAAACACCTGACGTGTGCGCGAAGGAGACTGGCCATTTGGCTTACGTGTTCGCGAAAGCCTATATCCCTTGCCTTCACAAATTGCGAGCCAGGGCCCGTTTGCGATGAGTGTCAACCCAGCTTTCCCCAGAACCCCATAACCCAATGCATTCGCGTTCACGAAGGGTAATCCCTCCACTGCTTCACATTCTTGACCGTATCCTCGTGTTCGCGTAGAAGGAATCAGTCCCCCATCCCAATTTCCCCTTCGCGATCATAAAGCACAAAACACCAGACACCAGATACAACTGAAACCAGTTATCTCTTAAATACTAATATGATCCATAGCCTATCCGAAACTCACCAGAGCCCTTCGGACTCTAAACCAAACAGGCAGAAAAGTGTAATAACATGATGCGAACTCGTTCGCGTGATCAAAACACAAAAATAACATCTAGAACTACAAACCGGACATCAAAATGTATGAAATACTAAAAGAAACTCAAGAACTTCCAAATTCACAATCAAGCGTCTGAATCCTATCATATCAACTCTGTTTTGCACCAAATTTTGCAGGCAAGTTTCAAATACCAAAATGAACCTATACCAAGTTTCGGAACGGAAATCTAAACCAGGTAGCCATAAAGCCAACCTATGGTCAAACCAAGGAAATCTTTAAATCATCATGTTACTAGCTTTCGTTAAATCAAGTCAAATTTAGTTAGGAACTTCCGAATTCAATTTTGGGCATACACCCAAGTCCAAAATCATGATACAGACCCACCGGGATTGTGAAAATACCGATCCGAGATCTCTTAGGAAAAATATTGACCATAGTCGATTCAAGTTATTTTTAAAGACAAAAATTATGTTGTCTTCAAATTTTCACATAAAATCTTTTTAGAAAAAGGCATGGACTGCGTACGCAAATTGAGAAGCACTAAATGGATCTAGTAGTGATCTCAAAACACATAAATAATGTCTAGAACTCAAAATGATCTATTGGATCGTCATATTCTCCACCTATAAAAGAAACGTTCGTCCTTGAACGGACATAGAATAGTACCTGGACTAGTGAAAATGTGAGGGTATCTGCTCCGCATGTCGGACTCAACCTCCCACGTAGTTTCCTCGATCGACTGACCTCTCCATTGCACTCTAACAGAAGGATAACTTTAGACCTCAATTTCCGGACATGTCGTGCTAGAATAGCCACTGTCTCCTCCACATAAGTCAAATCCTTGTCCAACTGGACTGAGCTGAAATCTAATACATGGGACGGATCACTATGATACTTCCGAAGCATGAAAACATGGAACACTGGGTGAATTGTTGATAAGCTAGGTGGAAACGCAAGCTTGTAGGCCACCTCACCAACTCTCTCAAGGATCTCAAAGGGTCTGTATATATAGGGCTCAACTTGAACTTCTTCCTAAACATCATCGCACCCTTCATGGGTGAAACCCAGAGCAAAAACCTCTCTCGAGCCATGAATGCAACATCACAAACTCTCAGATCGGCGTAACTCTTCTGCCGAGACTATGTTGTACGAAGCCGATCGTGAATCATCTTGACCTTTTCCAATGCATCTGGAACCAAATCAGTACCCAACAACCGAGCATCTCCCGGCTCAAACCAACAAACTAGAGAACGAAATTGCCTCCCATATAAGGCCCCATAAGGAGCCATCTGAATACTCGATTGGTCGTTTTTGTTGTAGGCAAATTCTGCAAGTTGCAAGAGTTGATCCCAAGAACCCCCGAAATCCATAACACAGGCGCGAAGCATATCCTCCAAGATCTAAATGGTGCGCTCGGACTGCCTGTCCGTCTAGGGTGAAATGATGTACACAACTCAACACGTGTGCCTAACGAACACTGTACGGCCCTCTAAAATTGCGATTTGAACTGTGTTCCCCGATTAGAAATAATAGACATTGGCACATTGTATGGACAAACAACCTCGTGGATATAGATCTGAGCCAGCCGCTCTAAAGAATAGGTAGTCGCCACCTAAATGAAATGCGCTGACTTGGTCAGCCTATCCACAATGACACATACTGCATCGAACTTATTCAAGGTATGTGGGAGCCCAACAACAAAATCCATGGTAATACGCTCCCACTTCCACTCGGGAATCTCAAGTATCTGAAGCAAACCGCCAGGCCTCTGATGCTCGTACTTCACTGAGCCACAAAGGCTACTATATCTTTCATTATTCTTCTCCACCAATAATGTTGCCTCAAATCCTGATACATCTTTGCGGCACCCGGATGAATGGAATACCGCGAATTGTGAGCCTCCTCAAGAATAAACTCACGTAGCCGATCTACATTAGGCACACAAATCTGATCTTGCACCTATAACACCATATCATCTCCAATAGAGACCTCCTTGGAATCTCCGTGATGCACCATATTCTGGAGGATAAGCAAATGGGGGTCATCATACTGACACTCTCTGATGCGATCATACAAAGAAGACTAAGAGACCGTGCAAGCAAGAAACCGTCAAGGCTCCGAAACATCTAACATCACAAACTGATTGGCCAAGGCCTGAACATCTGATTCTAGCGGCCACTCGCCAACGGGAATATATGCAAGGCTACCCATACTCATAGCCTTTCTACTCAATGCATCGTCCATCACATTGGCCTTCCCCGAATGATACAAAATGGTAATATCATAGTCTTTTAACAGCTCTAACCATCTCTGCTGCCTCAAATTTAGGTCATTTTTCTTGAACAAGTGTTGTAAAGTCCAATGATCCATGAATACCTCACACGACATGACGTAAAGGTAATGCCTCCAAATCTTCAGTACAAGAACAATAGATGTCAATTCTAAGTCATGAATAGGGTAATTATTCTCATTGACCTTCAACTATAGAGATGCTATGTAATCACCTTGCCCTCCTACATCAATACTTCACCAATCCCCATACGCAATGCATCACAATAAATGGTACAGGATCCCAAAACCGCAGGCAACACTAACACCAGATCTATAGTCAAAGTAGTCTTGAGCTTCTGAAATCTCAACTCATACTCATCGGACCACCTGAATGGACCACCCTTCTGGATCAATCTAGTTAATGGGGCTGCGATAGATGAAAACCCCTCCACGAACCGGCGATAATAACCCGCCAAACCTAAGAAGCTCTGAATCTCCATAGCTGAAGTAGGTCTAGGACAATTCTAAGTTTCCTCAATCTTATTAGGATCCACTTTAATTCCCTCGGAAGATACCACATGCCCCAAAAAGGAAACTAAATCCAACCAAAACTCACACTTTAAAAACTTGGCATATAACTAACTATCTCTCAAGGTCTGAAGTACAATTCGACTATGTTGTTAATGTTCTTCCCGACTGCAAGAGTATACCAAAATATCATCAATGAGGACGATAACAAAGGAATCCAGATAAAGCTTGAATACCTAGTTCGCCAAACCCATAAATGTTGCTGGGCCATTTGTCAAGCCAAATGACATCACTAGGAACTCATAATGCCCATACCAAGTCTGGAAAGTTGTCTTATGAACATTTGATGCCCTATATTTAACAGATATCTCAAATCAATCTTCGATAATACTTTGGCACCCTGAAGCGGATCAAATAAGTCATCAATCCTCGGCAAAGGATACTTGTTCTTGATAGTGACTTTGTTCAACTGCTGATAATCAATGCACATCCTCATCGTACCATCATTCTTCTTCACGAACAACACTGGTGCACCTCAGGGCGAGACACTAGGTCTAATAAATCCCTTATCAAGCAAATTCTGCATTGTTCCTTCAGTTCCTTCAACTCAGCTGGGGTCATACGGTATGGTGGAATAGAAATGGCCTGAGTGCCTGGAGCCAAGTCAATATAAAAGTTGACATCTTTGTAGGGTGTCATCCCCGGCAAATCTATAGGAAACACCTCTAGAAACTCACGCACAACTAGTACTAATTCTATGGAAGGAACCTCCGCACTAGGATCACGAATATAGGCTAAATATGATAGACATCCCTTCTCGACCATATGTCGAGCCTTCACATAAGAAATAATCTTGCTAGTAAAATGGTCAGGAGTCCTTCTCCACTCTAATTGAGGAAACCTCGGCATGGCTAAGATCACTGTCTTGGCGTGACAGTCCAATATAGCGTGATAAGGAGACAGCCAACCCATGCCCAAAATAACATTAAAGTCCACCATATCAAGAAGTAAAAGATCTACACTAGTCTCAAGGCTCCAAGTAGAAACCATAAACGAGCGATAAACATGATCTATAACAGTAGAATCTCCCATAGGCGTTGACACATATACAAGAGCACTTAAAGAAACAAGAGGCATAACCAACTATGAAGCAAAATAGGATGATACGTAGGAATAAGTAGAGCCCGAATCAAATAGAACTGAATTATATCTATGGAAAATTGGAACAATACTAGTGATGACGGTGTTAGATGAACCTGCCTCAGGTCTAGCTGAAAATGCATAAAAAAGGGGCTGGGGCCCACCAATCTGACCTACGCCTCTCGGACGGCCTCTAGCTGGCTGGCCTCAGCCTCTAATGACCTGACCTCTACCTTTAATGGACTAACCTCCACCTCTAGTAGCCCGACCCCCGTCTCTAGCTGGCTGAGTGGGCGATGAAGCAACTGGTGCTGGAACCATGGCACGAGAACTCTGTTGTGGCATGCCGCCCTGTGACCTAGGGCAAAATCTAGTAACGTGCCTCGAATCTCCATAAGTATAACAAGCCCCCTACTGATGTGACTGTTGAACCTAGAACTGTCCCAGTCGACCTCGAAAACCACCTTTATAACTCTGGATCGGAGGTGCACTAATAGGAGTTGATAGTACGTTGTAGGCTAGCTGCTCAAGATGAGACCCATAAGAACCATGACTACCTGAATCACTGAGGGACGCCTGAAGTGCTGATTGAATCGAACTGGTAGGATAGACTCTACCAAACGAACCTCTGCCTCCAGATGATCACCACTGAAACTATCGAAATGACGAGGCCTCTTCTCAGATACCGCCCCTATATCCTAACCACGAACCATCTCGATTCGACTACCAATATGTACTGCCCTCTAGAAAGATATATCATCTTCGATATCCTTGGCCATCTGCATCTCCTTAGTCTCTCCCTCTCAGTAGGGAGTAATATAACTGCATGGAGAGATAGGTCCACAAGACGGGTCTCATAGTAGGTAACAGTCATGCTAGCCTACTGAAGATGCTCAAACTTCCTGCAGTACTCCTCTCTCAAAGTGAAAGAAATAAACTTCTCCCGAAACAATTGCAAAAATGGATCCCAAGTGCGTGAATATGAACCAGCTGGTCTGCTCCGCATATGATCCTGCCACTATCTCTTGGCTGAACCGGTCATCTGAAACACTGCAAAGTCTACTCCATTGGACTCAACAATACCCATGTTGCTCAGCACCTAAAAGCAATGATCCAAATAATCATGTGGGTCCTCACAATTTACACCACTAAAGTGAATAAGGAAGAGCGTTGTGAACTTATCCAACCTTATCAATCCCTTAGAAGACATCACGGGCCTCTCCCCGGTCTATTTATCAACAACAAGATGAACAACCCCAACTGACTAGACTACTGGAGTCTGATATATGGGAGCCATCTGCTCCAGAGTGTGAGTAGCGGGAGGGTGTGCTCCTCCACAAGTCTGAGAGATAGCTAGTGCCACCGGAAATGCAACGGATTGGGCCACACTATCCATAAGGACCACTAAACGGACTAGAGTGTCCTGAAGCACGGGAGTGGCTATAAATTCCTTTGGGACCTGAGCGCGTCCAACTATTGAAGTCTGAGTTGGGAACTCCTCTTAATGATCAATCTGAGGTTCCATAGTGGGTGCTGCTGCACGAGCTCTAGGCTGAGCTCTGCCTCGACCTCGACCTCGGCCCCTGCCTCTACCCCTGGTAGTGGCTGCAACAGGGGGCTCCGTCTCCTGCCCGACTGTAGATGTTGTGCGTGTTCTCACCATCTGCGAGAGAACAAGAATGATATGGTTCAAACATCAATGATAGAATAAAAATCTCACAATAAGTAAAGGAAGAAGTGAAATGTTCCTAAAACTCCATAGCCTCTAGAAGATAAGTACAGACGTCTCTCTACCGATCCTCCATACTCTACTAAGCTTGCTCATGACTCGTGAGACCTAAGCAACCTAGTGCTTTGATACAACTTCTCGCGACCTGGAATCCAAACCTCAAGGTCTTGATGGTGCCTAACGTCCACTTGCTCGGCAAACCAATATTAGTTAAACAATTTAATAATTAAACAGTTCAAAACATAACAATACAATTATTAACAAAGATGAAAGGAGAAATACATGAAATAAAACCATAACATAACGCGGTCTAACTCAATCCCAAAAGTCTGGTGTCACAAGTACATGAGCAACTCTAAAAGTATAGTTTGAAATAAATACAACTGTTCGAATGAGATAAATAGTAAAGATAGTAGTAAAAATAGGAACTGGAATGGGAATCCAAGGTTTGCAGACGCCAGCAGATCTACCTCAAGTCTCTAAAGCAATGTGATCCGACAGGCGCACCTCTAAGCACCGATGGGACCAATACCAGTATTTGTACAAGAAGTGCAGAAGTGTAGTATGAGTAAAACCAACCTAATGTACTTCGTAAGTGTCGAACCTAACCTTGAAAAGGTAGTGACGAGGCTATAACAAGACACCTATGTAAAAACCATGTACGAATATATATATATAAATCATCAAATTAACAAGTAGAACGATAAAAATTACCTGGGAGGGGACATGCGAAAGGGCAGATATCATAAAATCTGCAACTACGAAATCACAAAATAATATTTTTTCGAAATAAACAACAACATAACCAATTAAATCACCAAAATTGGAAATCAGACAAGGTAATGAAATGAAGATGGCACAGCATCACCCTTCATACTTTTACTCTCGTCCTCACCATGTAATATCATAAATTAAATGGCACAGCATCACCCTTCATGTTTTTATTCACCGGCACGGGATCACCCTTCTTGCTTTGACTCTCAACATCTCTAAATATATGATAATGAATGCAAATAAGGTATGGCAACACCCTTCGTACTTTTCTCTCTTCCGCACCAAGCAACAATACAAATCTGAATAATAAAAACAGGGCGGAGAACAGTTTCATTTCAATTATAGTGTCACGATATCAAACTCATCTTTCAAAATATGCGACATCTTTGAAATAAACAATAAATATGAAATGAATAATTAAAAGAAGTAATATTCTAACCTTAGCATGGAAAAAATAATCAACGAAATAATATAATATAAAGAAATAATTTCCACATGTATGCTTTAACCCAATGACAACGCAAAGGTACTCGTCACCTCACATATACGTTGTTCCCATACATAAAATACGTAGAAAATAGACCACCCTCAAGTGAAGGTTAACCACGATATTTATCTCACTCTACAACCAAACCAATGGTCAACCGCGGCTTTTCCTCTAGAGATAGCCTCCAAACCAATCAAATCTAACCAAATATAGTTCAAATAATTCAAAATGGGCTTAGAAACTACCCACGAGTAAAAAAGATTTAATCTTTAATGATTTTGGAAAAAATCAACAAAAGTCAACCAGGGCCTGCTTGGTCAAAACTCGAGATTCGACCCAAAACTCAACTACCCATTCACCCCCGAGCTCGATTATGTGATTAATTTTGAAATCCGACCTCAATTTGAGGTCTAAATCTCAATTTCTTAAAATCTCCAATTTCTATCTAAATTCCTAATTTCTACCTTGAAAAAACATGGATTAAAGGTTAAAAATCAATTGGTGTTTATGAAAAAGTAAGGATACAACTTAAAATCTATTAAGCTATAAATTTGAGATGAAAAATCTCTTCAAAATTGTCACTAGGCCGAGCTCAAACTTGAAAATGGTGAAAAATGAGGAAACTGCCGATTTATAGAAGTTCTTAAAATTGGGCGTCAGGTGTTCTTCAAGTTCGGGAAACACCTGACGTGTTCTTCGCTTTTGTGAAACACCTGACATGTTCGCGAAGGAGACTGGCTATTCGGCCTACACATTCGCGATGAACACTTCGTGTTTGCAGTGAACACTTTGCGTTCGCGAAGGCTTAACCCCCCTTGCCTTCGCTTTCACGAGCCAAGGCCCGCGTTCAGGATGAGTGTTAGCCCAGTTGTCCCCAGAACCCCATAACCCAACTCGTTCGCGAGAGTGCGTTCGCGTTAGAGAAGGGTAATCCCTCCACTGATTCGCATTCGCGACCGCATCCTCGCGTTAGTGTAGAAGGAATCCACCCCAAACCCAATTTTTCCATCGCGATCGTGAAGCACAAAACATCAAATACAGCTGAAACCAGCTATCTCTTTAGTCTAAAAATAATCTATAGCCTATGTGAAACTCACCCGAGCCCCTCGGGCTCCAAACCAAACATGCAAAAAAGTGTAATAACATTATACAAACTCGCTCGCGTGTTCAAAACACCAAAATAATACCTAGAACTACGAATCGAACATCAAAATGTATGAAATTTTCAAAGAAACTCAAGAACTTTAAAATTCACAACCGAGCGTCTGCATCCTATCAAATAAACTTTGTTTTGAACCAATTTTGCTGACAAGTTTCAAATACCAAAATGACCTATATCAAGTCCCAAAACTAAAATCCAAACCCGGTACCCATAAAGTCAACCTACGGTCCAACCTAAAAAATCTTTGAACCTTCAAGTTAATAGCTTTCAACAAATCAAGTCAAATCAAGTTAGGGATTTTCAAATTAAATTCTGAGCATATGCTTAATTCTAAAATCACGATACGGACCTACCGAAATCGTCAAAATACCAATTAGGTCTAGTTTACACAAAATATTAACTCTAGACAACTCAAGTTATTTTTAACGCCAAAAATAATGTTTTCTTCAAATTTAAAATCTTTTCGGAAAAAGACACGCATTGTGCACGTAAATCGAGAAGCACTAAATGGAGTTAATAAAGGTCTCAAAACACGAACATAAGATCTAGAACTCAAAAACCTATCGGGTTGTCACAAATAATGATAGACTCAACATCTAACACGGTAAGAGGAAATAGGCATGTTTTTCAAGAATATCAGTCAAGACATCAACTTTTTCGCATAAATCACTTAGCCAGAGATTCACCATGGTAAATTGTGATTTCAAGCTCCAAACATCTAGTAGACACATCAAATACCAATTAGCATGAGAAAAATATAACTCTATGCATCCATGTCAATTATACATGCCAAACCAATAATCAGAAGTTAAATCATCAAGTATAAATATTCTCAGCACATTTATAGTGTCTAGCACAAGTACCCCTCAATCATACTCTCAGCACTCTCATGATGTCTGCACAATTCCCTAGAATCATATTCTCACCACTCTCACGGTGCCTGACAAAATGCCCATGAATCATCTCTCTCTCATACACATACACACGCACTCACACACTCAACACTACGGTGCATGGCATAAGCCCCTTACTAAGCACGTATCAAGTGACTACACTCACACGGCCCAAAATTATATGGATTATCACCTGACTCCAGAGAGGCAGATCTTAGACCAAGCACTAACCGAATCAAAATCAACGATCAAT
Source organism: Nicotiana knightiana (assembly GCA_005239525.1). Taxonomy (NCBI): domain Eukaryota; kingdom Viridiplantae; phylum Streptophyta; class Magnoliopsida; order Solanales; family Solanaceae; genus Nicotiana; species Nicotiana knightiana. The sequence goes on along the minus strand of MDKJ01028830.1, from coordinate 1,609 downwards.
ATCACTCACCATACTATGGGGTCTGACGCAAGCGTCACCTTACTGTCAATATCACTTAGCCCACTATGGGTGGCCTGACACAATTGTCGCCTTACTATCAATATCAACATGGCTCTATAGCCCAAGATCAGTCATCAATCTCCTAAAGTCTCGATATGCCAATATCTCACTGTACCATAATCAATATACTGCACAGAATATGTCAACGTGACACAACACAGCTCAAACCCATGTCATACACAAGGATACAAACAGCATGTGTGATAACATCTAAAAAGTGCACATAGAAAAAGATATAACATGCAGATATAATATCATGACTGGAAAATATGACTACGGCTAAGGCAAATAGCTCAACACAGTAAAAATAGACATATCATGTCTCAACAGATAAGCAAATAGTCTAGACATAATTTCTAACAAGAATAATAGCTCATGTAATCATACAAGTGGAGAAAACATATTATCAAAGAGGCATGATACCGAAACAAGGAATATAATAGCCCAAGGTCTACCCGGATCATGAATAATCTTGGTGCATAAGTTCGTCACCTCGCATATACGTCACCCCCAACAAATAACACGTATCATAGCCAACAGGGATATACCCTCAATACAAGCCCAAGAAAGATACCTACCTCATCCGAGCTAATATTCAACCTAGAATCGTGTCAAAAACTCGCTCTATACCTCCAATCACGTAAAATCCAACCAAACATCATCTGAGGAAGTCAACAATTCCATAGGAAGAGATCTAAATCCATAAAGTTTTGATCCTTAAAGGATTCTCAAAAAGTCAACAAAGTCAACCCGGACCCGCATGCCCAAAATTAGAAATACCAAAATTCAAGGACCCATAACCTACCGAGTCTAAATATATAATAGTTTGTAAAATTTATTCCAAATCAGTACTCAAATATCTGAAATACACTCTCTTAAAGTTTAGACAGAAATTTCGAATTTTCTCCCAAAATTCGAAGTTTTAGGTGTAGAAATATATGGGTGATTAATACATAAAACCAAATCCAAGTGAAAATCACTTACCCTCAAGATAGTTGTGAAATTGCTCTATAAAATCTGCTCTTCTCAAAATCTAGGGTTTAAAATATGAAAGGATAGGTAAAATTCCAAAATTGCCAACTTATATACTATGCCCAGCAGTACACTTCGCGATGGCGGCATAGCCTTCGCGATCACGCTTCTCAAATCAACATTGCTCCAAAAACCTTCTACAGGAACGAGGCCAACACCCAGCTGATGCAAAGGTTAACTGGCCCACCGCTACGCGAAGGCGAACCTCTATTGCTCGACCTCATCCAACTCTTCGCGAACGCGACGCTAGGTATGCGAACATGATGGCCATCTACCACAACACATCGTGAACACGAGCCCCATCCCGTGAACACAATGCATAAATTCCAAACTGCCAATAATCATTTTCTGTGATCGCGAGTCTTGCTCCCCGATCGCGATACGCTGCAACACACTAGCGCACCAGCTATACAAAACTCAAATGAAATGATCTGAAACCACCTCGAACTACACCCTGTCACACCTCACTTTTCCGACACAGGGTTGGATACGGGAGTTTTTCCAATTAAAGTGACAT